>JAQJVL010000418.1:500854-592716 GCA_035578905.1 Stictocephala bisonia | reverse complement strand
ACAATTATATCTGGTCTGAATGACCAGGCGCGACCCCTCCCGGGTTAAAAAATACATCTTTCATTAATTTGTGATAAGTATTCCCCTCGATAGGATTTCATCCTTTCACTTTATTAAATCAAATCAGTTTATTCCACATTTACTTAAAGCATGACAATACAACAGTTTAAATATTTATAGAAAAACCCCACATGGATGACATAGGACCTGTGCGTGGGGAGTTCCATCAGATGACTGTCTGCCGCTGCTTATATTCTATAATATATAAAATCAACAAAATAAAGCCTTATAATATAATGCAAAAATAATAACCCTAAAAATTAAAATAACAATAATGATAAAGAAAAAAATAATAAACAAGACATGGATGGCAGTTAAGATATTCATTATTCATCTCTAAGACGCCGATCGTAGAGATATGGGTGAATATGAGGCATGAATGAGTGTGATGAGTGTAGATGAACGAGTGTAGTCATTGTTACTATCTGAGTTCGACTTAGCTCAGAAAGGACTATTTATTAATAGCCCAATAGCCAGGGCAACTATGGGACCTACAGCTTTACGTGTAATCCGAACCACGTAGTGTTGGTCTGATTTTCAGCTAACTGACAAGTCTGACGACACTCAGTTCTCTCCTCTACACAACATCCGAACCTTGACTTCCATTTAACACGGACACTCCAGACTTCTCTAGTAGTGTCTATATTGATGACAACCATTGAGCGGACGCCGTGTCGGTATTAAGAGAACCGAGCATGGAACCTATCGCCTACAATCTCCCAAACACTTTGTCCCCAAGTAGCTGAGTTACAGCACTGCGCCACCAGTGCTGAATATTACAACAAGAACAATAACCAACCATTACAGAGCAAAATATGGGAGGAGGATAAAATAGAAAATTATATAGTAAAAATAAAGGGTTATGTGACTAAAATAATGTGTATATCAATGAATTAATTTAAGTTAGTTCTAGTATCAATCAATTATCAGTATTAGCTTTGGTTGAACATGCTCTTTAATTGACCAATAGCTCGGATTCTGCTAAGACCTTAAATTTCTTTTTAATTATTACATTAGACTCGCAGTAATTCAGCCTTCGGTGATCTAGCACTCTGGATGGTCGGGCCTGACTGAAAGTGAAAGATGAAAAAATAAAAACTCACAAAGTGGAATGAGATTAGCACCCTCAAGGTCAGCACTGTTTACTAAATGTAGGTTGGTACTTTTTCCACCATGGAGCTCTGATTATGCTATGACGGCGCAGCATGAGCACAGTACTTTTAAGACAGCGCTAGCTGTTCTGTTCCTGTCACGACACAAAAGCAGACAGACAGATCCAGCTAACTCATCCCTCCCTCACTGTACTGTATTCAGTTCAGTGAAGTAATTCACTGTCTCTTTACTTTTGTGGTATTGTTGCCGCAATACATTTGTTTTCTCACTATTTATTTTAGATACTGTTATATAAAGTCTAATTTGTGTTATTGCGTGTTATTGTTTATTTTATGTTTATTGCATTTTATTATTTAAATTTATTGTTACTGTGGGTCTACACAGTTTAAAGAGTTCAGAAAGTTCTTAGAGTTTGTTTTAGTACTTAAAATGTTGCTTGGCCATTTCTAATTATTTAAAAAGTGCTAAAACCGTTATAGACTAGAGCCGTGACTTATCTGAAGTTGATGGGACCAAGCCTTTCGTTTGATTATATTTTTGGGTAATACGGTTCTCAATTTAAGCAATAATACGATTCAACCATTTAAAGCTTGCTTTCAGTTGGTTTAGAGGCCTAAAAGAGGATAATCAACATCATGCACACCCGTACATAGCGAGGGTCAGTTTTAATTAGAAAAGTTACACGTTATACAGAATTGGTTGTTTAAATATACAATTTACATATTTAGGCTTTCAAAGTGGACACTTTATGAAAAGCCAAATTCATCCAGACAATGAAAAATGAATTCTGTACAAAATATGAAACAATCAAACTTGGTTGTAAAAAGTTAAATCTAAGGGATCTCTACTGACCACGCCCGAGGAAAACTAAACAGTCTGGCTTGCTGGTTTATTGCACAGGCTCTAAGACAAAAACCAACTATCATAATTGTCTTGCAATATCCTTCGTACACTAATAACAAAAAATGTTTTAGCCAATTAGAATGCTTTTCATGCTGTAGTATTGTATGCAACAATTCAAATAAATATTTAGATGATTAACTTTCTGTTTATAAACAGATTTATATATATATATATATATATATATATATATATATATATATATATATACCATTGTCAATTGATTAGAAAAAGTGTATCCTTTTAAAGTCATTTGATAACCCAAAACTTCAGATAGCATCGTTCCAGGGATACAAATTTTAGTCCCTATTATACTAAGCAATTTTATATTTGATCAATACAAATAACTGTGAGGATTTTTACCCCTCCACGTAGTCTGGCCTTTTCAAACTAGGCCGGACCACCAGGAGTCTTCTGTATCTTCAAGAATTCTTAAATATATTTATTCAAGTAGTAAACTATTTCATGAACAAATATCTTAAGAAAAAGTTTTAAAATCTTATCTGATATATATTTGTTAGATTCTCGGTCATAACTACATCACTATGACTCATCGCCAGTAATGCCCCTAAACTAGAAATCTGGATTGACTTTAATCTATTTTTATTTATTTATGTTCTCAGTTTGTCTTTAGTTTTGATTTCAATCAGTACTCTAAATGTTGGTATTGACTCGTTTAATTCCCATATCTTCAGTTAAAATTTTCGAACTGAGCTCCAAAATATTCCACTTATCTCTGAAAATTACTTATGGTCCGTCTTTGAATATGAGATCTTGAATGTTCTCATCATATTTCTGTATAGGCAGTTGATGAATGGACATCCAGACGAATGCATGTCATCAATTGACATATCTTTTAAACAAGAAAACTTGAGTTGTACCCATAGTGTCGTCTTGGTAAACTGTTTTCAATAAAGAACTGTCTCAGTAGAATTTTTACAGTAGGAAGCAAACATTTCTCAGATTTATGTTGTTCTTCACCATAAACTCAGCATGATAAAAAGTAATAAGAGAACAGAACAACTCCAGTGAGAAAATCACCACAGATGAACAAGCCTGGTAAGCAGCACTAAACTGACCAACAAGTTACGCTCCACATATCTAGAGGATGTAAGCACTGCTATTGCTAGTCCAGGTTCTGTTGGTTAACCCTCTTATATATACACTATTTCTTATCCTCATAAGATAAAATTGCTAATCTTTCTCTTTTTTTTATTTTTTTCTAACAGCAAACCACTAAAACATTAAATATCCAGGGGTCTCAATTGCCATGAACACATTGTGATGTACAATATAAACTTATAAAATGTAATCCATATGTCGGCAAGCTGCTCATTGAATCATATTGAAATTGGAAACTGTGTGATTCGACTGAGATTGAAATGTTGTAAATATTCCACAAGTAATGGCAATTTTACAACATTGCCATTACACCTACGGCATGTGTGGGCATTTATCTTAACCCACCCACCCACCCCTACACGCACAGTGGTATTAACCCACCTGCCCACCCCTACACATACAGTTGTATTGAACTGTATGTGTAGGGTAAACTGGTAAACTATACCTAAACAATTAATACACATAGTCAAATGTCTTATACCACTGTACGTGTATAGGAAGGCAGTTGGATAAAACCATTGTACGTGTATAGGCGGTTGGGTGGGTCAAAAACACTGTACGTGTATGGGAGGTTAGATCTTTGGACCAGAGAATGGATACATTAATTAACTGGTCATTAATTTTAGCCAGTTAATGAGCTGTCTCCTCTCCAACACCCTTACTATTGTGTACTAGCCTTTTTAAAATCCATATTTCCTTTGATACACAAGACAATGAATGAGTTAGCTGTAAGGAAAGCCAAAGTTACTGTAAAACTACATCAATAGCAGTTTAAAGACATAAAGAATAGGGACTAAAATTTAGACCTTATAGTATAAAAACTGTTACTTGTATAAATATCAGAATTATATAAAAACATTCTTTTTTTATGATTACATTTATTTGTAAATAGATAACCTTTGTATATATTATCTTTCTTTAAATTACATTGATTTTCAAAAGCATATTTTTTTCATCTTTATTCCACGTATGAGCTAAAAATACTGCATATAGTGTGTTTTATAAATCACAATAAAATTGCAATTCACATTTGTCAATATTGTTACCAAAGAGCATTTCAGGATTCAACATTTATTTATGGCCCAATAAAAAGTTGATACAGTATAATATTTGAAAAGTAACTAAATTTTGCTTTGATCCCTGGTACTCTAAACAACACCAAAATAAGTGATTTTATCCACAACTAACTCATTATGTACATACAATTACAATATAGAATGTAATCGTTCTACAATTGTTTCACAGAAGTCAAAGGTCACTTTCAAGGTCATCCAGGATATGAAGACCTTCTTATAAAAATGCGTCAACAATTGCAAGGTATCGGGACTTGTCAGCTGTCTACTACTCAGCTCTCAGAAAAAAACTGGTAAGGTACTTTAGTTTGGCTGATAGAACAGTATTCATTCCATAATATGTACTCTGCTACAGCTGAGTCAAATGTCTTATAATTTGTATTCTTAAAATTAACGAAAATGACTGATTTATTGAAATCCATTGATGAATAAATATAAAAAAAAAAAAAATTTGAGATGTATGTATAGGAAGTAAGAGAATTCCAATCTTTGAGTAGAACTGGGTTGATGACTGGTGGTTGTTGACTACACAGACAATATTGCATTAGTACAGTACAATTTTTATAACATTAGACTCGGCAGTGCGCTACTAACCTACAAGAAAATATTTTCATAATGTACCAGCGTTCAACTTCACCTTTTTGCTTCCTGAAGTGATTTAAATATGAAGATGATGACATAAAATTGAATGTATGATACCAAATAAAAGATTATAAAATTGGCTTTCCACTTATACAAAGGGATAGTTCACCATAAACTCATACCTAAAGAGAAATAGTTGAACATAAACACTTAACCAAAGAGGAATAGTTCACCATAAACTCATATATAAAGAAGAATAGTTCCACCATAAACTCATATATAAAGAGGAATAGTTCCACCATAAACTCAAACCTAAAGAGGAATAGTTGAACACAAACAGTTAACTAAAGAGGAATAGTTGAACATAAACACTTAACTAAGAGGAATAGTTCATCATAAACTCTTACCTAAAGAGGAATAGTTGAACATAAACACTTAACTCAAGAGGAATAGTTCCACCATAAACTCAAACCTAAAGAGGAATAGTTGAACACAAACAGTCAACTAAAGAGAAATAGTTGAACATTAACACTTCCTGCAGAGGAATAGTTGAGCGTCAGCACTTACCTATAGAGGAATATTTGACCATCAATACTTGCCTAAAGAGGAATAGTTGAACATCAGAACTTACCAAAAGAGGAATAGTTGAACATCAGCACTAACCTGTAGAGGCACACATATAGTAGCATCTATACACACCGACTCTTTCTCTCATAAATGGAGAGGAATAGGGGGATGGCACTTCTTAGCGGTGTACAGTTGTAAGGGTTATTGGTGAGCAGCTGTTTAGATGTAACCTAGTAAGGAAGATTTGGATAAGATTATAGTGAACATTATGTTGTGGGTGGATGATGTAGGTATTTTTGTATTGGGGTTGTGGGATGACTGTAATGGTGGTAGAGTTTTAGGGAGGATGAATGGGTTGATGATGATATACGAAATTTATGGTTTAGTGTTTGATTATTTTTACATTAAAGGAATTAATTTGAGCAATATGGGGTGGGTGGGCGGGTGTGGGTCTCTGTCTTATTGTGGGTGCATGAAGGGGGTGGAGGGCGGAGTATAGAGTTTGTGTGGAGCGTATAAATGGAGAGTTCTATACATATCTTGTGTTGTGGGGGGAGCGAGTGTGTATGGGAGTTAGGAGGTGGGTGGGTTGTGGGGGTAGGATGTTAGGTAATTGTGGTGGGGTGTGGGGTATGATGGTAGTTAATATAGGATTAGTTGAGAATCAAGCAGGCTGTACAATGAATTGAGGAATAGTTAGAGAATGTAGGAAATTAAAGGAGAGTGAGTGTGGGAATCAAGGATTGTATGTTTATTGTGGGTATGATGTAGGTATGTTTTTGTGGTAGATTTATGTAGGTAATGTTTTTTGTGGTATGATGTAGGTATGTTGTTGTGGTATGATGAAGTATGTTATTTATCTATATGTATTTACATGAGCGTATGGTGTGGGAGTGAGTGGGTGTTTATAATTGTTGATGTGGTGAGGGAGTTTTTGTGTATTTGTATGTAGGAAGTTTATTGTGGTATGAGGGGGGAGAAGGGGAGAGGGAGGGGGGTGGGTAATGGGGGGTGGGTGGTGGTGTAGGGGGGTTATGTCTGGTGGAGTAAGTATACAGTGAGATAACACCCTTAGCATCAGCACTAACCTGTAGAGGAATAGTTGTACATCAGTACTTACCTAAAGAGGAATAGTTGAGCATCAGTACTTACATAAAGGAATAGTTGAGCATCAGTTCTTACATAAAGGAATAGTTTAGCATCAGCAATTACCAATAGAGGAATAGTTAAGCATCAGTACTTATATAAAGGAATAGTTGGGCATCAGTACTTACATAAAAGAATAGTTGAGCATCAGTACTTACATAAAGGAATAGTTGAGCATCAGTACTTACCTAAAGAGGAATAGTTGAGCATCAGTACTTACATAAAGGAATAGTTGAGCATCAGTACTTACATAAAAAAATAGTTGAGCATCAGTACTTACCTATAGAGGAATAGTTAAGCATCAATACTTACCTATAGAGGAATAGTTGAGCATCAGTACTTACATAAAGGAATAGTTGAGCATCAGTACTTACATAAAGGAATAGTTAAGCATCAATACTTACATAAAGGAATAGTTGAGCATCAGTACCTACATAAAGGAATAGTTGAGCATCAGTACTTACATAAAGGAATAGTTGAGCATCAGTACTTACATAAAGGAATAGTTGAGCATCAGCACTTACATAAAGGAATAGTTTACCATCAATACTTACCTATATAGGAATAGTTGAGCATCAGTACTTACATAAAGGAATAGTTGAGCATCAGTACTTACATAAAGGAATAGTTAAGCATCAATACTTACATAAAGGAATAGTTGAGCATCAGTACTTACATAAAGGAATAGTTAAGCATCAGTACTTACATAAAGGAATAGTTGAGCATCAGTACTTACATAAAGGAATAGTTGAGCATCAGCACTTACATAAAGGAATAGTTAAGCATCAATACTTACCTGAAGAGGAATAGTTGAGCATCAGCACTAACCTGTAGAGGAATAGTTGTACATCAGTACTTACCTAAAGAGGAATAGTTGAGCATCAGTACTTACCTAAAGAGGAATAGTTGAGCATCAGTACTTACCTAAAGAGGAATAGTTGAGCATCAGTACTTACATAAAGGAATAGTTGAGCATCAGCACTAACCTGTAGAGGAATAGTTGTACATCAGTACTTACCTAAAGAGGAATAGTTGAGCATCAGTACTTACCTAAAGAGGAATAGTTGAGCATCAGTACTTACATAAAGGAATAGTTGAGCATCAGTACTTACATAAAGGAATAGTTGAGCATCAGCACTAACCTGTAGAGGAATAGTTGTACATCAGTACTTACCTAAAGAGGAATAGTTGAGCATCAGTACTTACCTAAAGAGGAATAGTTGAACATCAGAACTTACCAAAAGAGGAATAGTTGAACATCAGCACTAACCTGTAGAGGAATAGTTGTACATCAGTACTTACCTAAAGAGGAATAGTTGAGCATCAGTACTTACATAAAGGAATAGTTGAGCATCAGTACTTACCAATAGAGGAATATTTGAACATCAGCACTTACCAATAGAGGAATAGTTAAGCATCAGTACTTACATAAAGGAATAGTTGAGCATCAGTACTTACCAATAGAGGAATATTTGAGCATCAGCACTTACCAATAGAGGAATAGTTAAGCATCAGTACTTACATAAAGGAATAGTTGGGCATCAGTACTTACATAAAAGAATAGTTGAGCATCAGTACTTACATAAAGGAATAGTTGAGCATCAGTACTTACCTAAAGAGGAATAGTTGAGCATCAGTACTTACATAAAGGAATAGTTGAGCATCAGTACTTACATAAAAAAATAGTTGAGCATCAGCACTTACCAATAGAGGAGTAGTTAAACACCAATACTTACCTATAGAGGAATAGTTGACCATCAGTACTTACCTGAAGAGCAATAGTTGAGCATCAGCACTAACCTGTAGAGGAATAGTTGTACATCAGTACTTACCTAAAGAGGAATAGTTGAGCATCAGCACTAACCTGTAGAGGAATAGTTGTACATCAGTACTTACCTAAAGAGGAATAGTTGAGCATCAGTACTTACATAAAGGAATAGTTGTACATCAGTACTTACAACCTAAAGAGGAATAGTTGAGCATCAGTACTTACATAAAGGAATAGTTGAACGTGAACACTTAACTAAGAGGAATAGTTCATCATAAACTCTTACCTAAAGAGGAATAGTTGAACATAAACACTTAACCAAAGAGAAATAGTTCACCATAAACTCATATATAAAGAGGAATAGTTCCACCATAAACTCAACCTAAAGAGGAATAGTTGAACACAAACAGTTAACTAAAGAGGAATAGTTGAACATAAACACTTAACTCAAGAGGAATAGTTCCACCATAAACTCAAACCTAAAGAGGAATAGTTGAGCATCAGTACTTACCTATAGAGGAATAGTTAAGCATCAATACTTACCTATAGAGGAATAGTTGAGCATCAGTACTTACATAAAGGAATAGTTGAGCATCAGTACTTACATAAAGGAATAGTTAAGCATCAATACTTACATAAAGGAATAGTTGAGCATCAGTACCTACATAAAGGAATAGTTGAGCATCAGTACTTACATAAAGGAATAGTTGAGCATCAGTTCTTACATAAAGGAATAGTTTAGCATCAGCACTTACATAAAGGAATAGTTGAACGTGAACACTTAACTAAGAGGAATAGTTCATCATAAACTCTTACCTAAAGAGGAATAGTTGAACATAAACACTTAACCAAAGAGAAATAGTTCACCATAAACTCATATATAAAGAGGAATAGTTCCACCATAAACTCAACCTAAAGAGGAATAGTTGAACACAAACAGTTAACTAAAGAGGAATAGTTGAACATAAACACTTAACTCAAGAGGAATAGTTCCACCATAAACTCAAACCTAAAGAGGAATAGTTGAGCATCAGTACTTACCTATAGAGGAATAGTTAAGCATCAATACTTACCTATAGAGGAATAGTTGAGCATCAGTACTTACATAAAGGAATAGTTGAGCATCAGTACTTACATAAAGGAATAGTTAAGCATCAATACTTACATAAAGGAATAGTTGAGCATCAGTACCTACATAAAGGAATAGTTGAGCATCAGTACTTACATAAAGGAATAGTTGAGCATCAGTACTTACATAAAGGAATAGTTGAGCATCACCACTTACATAAAGGAATAGTTTACCATCAATACTTACCTATATAGGAATAGTTGAGCATCAGTACTTACATAAAGGAATAGTTGAGCATCAGTACTTACATAAAGGAATAGTTAAGCATCAATACTTACATAAAGGAATAGTTGAGCATCAGTACTTACATAAAGGAATAGTTGAGCATCAGTACTTACATAAAGGAATAGTTGAGCATCAGTACTTACATAAAGGAATATTTGAGCATCAGCACTTACATAAAGGAATAGTTAAGCATCAATACTTACCTGAAGAGGAATAGTTGAGCATCAGCACTAACCTGTAGAGGAATAGTTGTACATCAGTACTTACCTAAAGAGGAATAGTTGAGCATCAGTACTTACCTAAAGAGGAATAGTTGAGCATCAGTACTTACCTAAAGAGGAATAGTTGAGCATCAGTACTTACATAAAGGAATAGTTGAGCATCAGCACTAACCTGTAGAGGAATAGTTGTACATCAGTACTTACCTAAAGAGGAATAGTTGAGCATCAGTACTTACCTAAAGAGGAATAGTTGAGCATCAGTACTTACATAAAGGAATAGTTGAGCATCAGTACTTACATAAAGGAATAGTTGAGCATCAGCACTAACCTGTAGAGGAATAGTTGTACATCAGTACTTACCTAAAGAGGAATAGTTGTACATCAGTACTTACCTAAAGAGGAATAGTTGAGCATCAGTACTTACCTAAAGAGGAATAGTTGAGCATCAGTACTTACATAAAGGAATAGTTGAGCATCAGTACTTACATAAAGGAATAGTTGAGCATCAGCACTTACATAAAGGAATAGTTAAGCATCAGTACTTACCTGAAGAGGAATAGTTGAGCATCAGCACTAACCTGTAGAGGAATAGTTGTACATCAGTACTTACCTAAAGAGGAATAGTTGAGAATCAGTACTTACCTAAAGAGGAATAGTTGAGCATCAGTACTTACCTAAAGAGGAATAGTTGAGCATCAGTACTTACCTAAAGAGGAATAGTTGAGCATCAGTACTTACATAAAGGAATAGTTGAGCATCAGTACTTACATAAAGGAATAGTTGAGCATCAGCACTTACATAAAGGAATAGTTAAGCATCAGTACTTACCTGAAGAGGAATAGTTGAGCATCAGCACTAACCTGTAGAGGAATAGTTGTACATCAGTACTTACCTAAAGAGGAATAGTTGAGCATCAGTACTTACCTAAAGAGGAATAGTTGAGCATCAGTACTTACCTAAAGAGGAATAGTTGAGCATCAGTACTTACATAAAGGAATAGTTGAGCATCAGTACTTACATAAAGGAATAGTTTAGCATCAGCACTTACATAAAGGAATAGTTAAGCATCAGTACTTACCTGAAGAGGAATAGTTGAGCATCAGCACTAACCTGTAGAGGAATAGTTGTACATCAGTACTTACCTAAAGAGGAATAGTTGAGCATCAGTACTTACCTAAAGAGGAATAGTTGAGCATCAGTACTTACATAAAGGAATAGTTGAGCATCAGTACTTACATAAAGGAATAGTTGAGCATCAGTACTTACATAAAGGAATAGTTGAGCATCAGTACTTACATAAAGGAATAGTTAAGCATCAATACTTACCTATAGAGGAATAGTTGACCATCAGTACTTACCTGAAGAGGAATAGTTGAGCATCAGCACTAACCTGTAGAGGAATAGTTGTACATCAGTACTTACCTAAAGAGGAATAGTTGAGCATCAGTACTTACCTAAAGAGGAATAGTTGAGCATCAGTACTTACCTAAAGAGGAATAGTTGAGCATCAGTACTTACATAAAGGAATAGTTGAGCATCAGTACTTACATAAAGGAATAGTTGAGCATCAGCACTTACCAATAGAGGAATAGTTGAGCATCAGTACTTACATAAAGGAATAGTTAAGCATCAGCACTTACCAATAGAGGAATAGTTAAGCACCAATACTTACCTATAGAGGAATAGTTGAGCATCAGTACTTACATAAAGGAATAGTTGAGCATCAGTTCTTACATAAAGGAATAGTTGAGCATCAGCACTTACCAATAGAGGAATAGTTAAGCACCAATACTTACCTATAGAGGAATAGTTGACCATCAGTAGTTACCTGAAGAGGAATAGTTGAGCATCAGCACTAACCTGTAGGGGAATAGTTGTACATCAGTACTTACCTAAAGAGGAATAGTTGAGCATCAGTACTTACATAAAGGAATAGGTAAGCATCAATACTTACCTATAGAGGAATAGTTGACCATCAGTACTTACCTGAAGAGGAATAGTTGAGCATCAGTACTTACATAAAGGAATAGTTGAGCATCAGTACTTACATAAAGGAATAGTTGAGCATCAGCACTTACCTGTAGAGGAATAGTTGAGCATCAGTACTTACATAAAGGAATAGTTGAGCATCAGTACTTACATAAAGGAATAGTTGAGCATCAGCACTTACCAATAGAGGAATAGTTAAGCACCAATACTTACCTATAGAGGAATAGTTGACCATCAGTAGTTACCTGAAGAGGAATAGTTGAGCATCAGCACTAACCTGTAGGGGAATAGTTGTACATCAGTACTTACCTAAAGAGGAATAGTTGAGCATCAGTACTTACATAAAGGAATAGGTAAGCATCAATACTTACCTATAGAGGAATAGTTGACCATCAGTACTTACCTGAAGAGGAATAGTTGAGCATCAGTATTTACATAAAGAAATAGTTGAGCATCAGTACTTACATAAAGGAATAGTTGTACATCAGTACTTACCTATAGAGGAATAGTTGAGCATCAGTACTTACATAAAGGAATAGTTGAGCATCAGTACTTACATAAAGGAATAGTTGAGCATCAGCACTTACCAATAGAGGAATAGTTAAGCATCAGTACTTACCTAAAGAGGAATAGTTGAGCATCAGTACTTACCTAAAGAGGAATAGTTGAGCATCAGTACTTACCTAAAGAGGAATAGTTGAGCATCAGTACTTACATAAAGGAATAGTTGAGCATCAGTACTTACATAAAGGAATAGTTGAGCATCAGCACTTACATAAAGGAATAGTTAAGCATCAGTACTTACCTGAAGAGGAATAGTTGAGCATCAGCACTAACCTGTAGAGGAATAGTTGTACATCAGTACTTACCTAAAGAGGAATAGTTGAGCATCAGTACTTACCTAAAGAGGAATAGTTGAGCATCAGTACTTACCTAAAGAGGAATAGTTGAGCATCAGTACTTACATAAAGGAATAGTTGAGCATCAGTACTTACATAAAGGAATAGTTGAGCATCAGCACTTACATAAAGGAATAGTTAAGCATCAGTACTTACCTGAAGAGGAATAGTTGAGCATCAGCACTAACCTGTAGAGGAATAGTTGTACATCAGTACTTACCTAAAGAGGAATAGTTGAGCATCAGTACTTACCTAAAGAGGAATAGTTGAGCATCAGTACTTACATAAAGGAATAGTTGAGCATCAGTACTTACATAAAGGAATAGTTGAGCATCAGTACTTACATAAAGGAATAGTTGAGCATCAGTACTTACATAAAGGAATAGTTAAGCATCAATACTTACCTATAGAGGAATAGTTGACCATCAGTACTTACCTGAAGAGGAATAGTTGAGCATCAGCACTAACCTGTAGAGGAATAGTTGTACATCAGTACTTACCTAAAGAGGAATAGTTGAGCATCAGTACTTACCTAAAGAGGAATAGTTGAGCATCAGTACTTACCTAAAGAGGAATAGTTGAGCATCAGTACTTACATAAAGGAATAATTGAGCATCAGTACTTACATAAAGGAATAGTTGAGCATCAGCACTTACCAATAGAGGAATAGTTGAGCATCAGTACTTACATAAAGGAATAGTTAAGCATCAGCACTTACCTATAGAGGAATAGTTAAGCACCAATACTTACCTATAGAGGAATAGTTGAGCATCAGTACTTACATAAAGGAATAGTTGAGCATCAGTTCTTACATAAAGGAATAGTTGAGCATCAGCACTTACCAATAGAGGAATAGTTAAGCACCAATACTTACCTATAGAGGAATAGTTGACCATCAGTAGTTACCTGAAGAGGAATAGTTGAGCATCAGCACTAACCTGTAGGGGAATAGTTGTACATCAGTACTTACCTAAAGAGGAATAGTTGAGCATCAGTACTTACATAAAGGAATAGGTAAGCATCAGTACTTACATAAAGGAATAGTTGAGCATCAGCACTTACCTGTAGAGGAATAGTTGAGCATCAGTACTTACATAAAGGAATAGTTGAGCATCAGTACTTACATAAAGGAATAGTTGAGCATCAGCACTTACCAATAGAGGAATAGTTAAGCACCAATACTTACCTATAGAGGAATAGTTGACCATCAGTAGTTACCTGAAGAGGAATAGTTGAGCATCAGCACTAACCTGTAGGGGAATAGTTGTACATCAGTACTTACCTAAAGAGGAATAGTTGAGCATCAGTACTTACATAAAGGAATAGGTAAGCATCAATACTTACCTATAGAGGAATAGTTGACCATCAGTACTTACCTGAAGAGGAATAGTTGAGCATCAGTACTTACATAAAGGAATAGTTGAGCATCAGTACTTACATAAAGGAATAGTTGTACATCAGTACTTACAACCTAAAGAGGAATAGTTGAGCATCAATACTTACATAAAGGAATAGTTGAGCATCAATACTTACATAAAGGAATAGTTGAACATCAGAACTTACCTGAAGAGAAATAGTTGAGCATCAATACTTACCTAAAGAGGAATAGTTGAGCATCAGTACTTACCTAAAGAGGAATAGTTGAGCATCAGTACTTACCTAAAGAGGAATAGTTGAGCATCAGTACTTACATAAAGGAATAGTTGAGCATCAGTACTTACATAAAGGTATAGTTGAGCATCAGCACTTACATAAAGGAATAGTTAAGCATCAGTACTTACCTGAAGAGGAATAGTTGAGCATCAGCACTAACCTGTAGAGGAATAGTTGTACATCAGTACTTACCTAAAGAGGAATAGTTGAGCATCAGTACTTACCTAAAGAGGAATAGTTGAGCATCAGTACTTACATAAAGGAATAGTTGAGCATCAGTACTTACATAAAGGAATAGTTGAGCATCAGTACTTACATAAAGGAATAGTTGAGCATCAGTACTTACATAAAGGAATAGTTGAGCATCAGTTCTTACATAAAGGAATAGTTGAGAACAGCACTTACCAATAGAGAAATAGTTAAGCACCAATACTTACCTATAGAGGAATAGTTGACCATCAGTACTTACCTGAAGAGGAATAGTTGAGCATCAGCACTAACCTGTAGAGGAATAGTTGTACATCAGTACTTACCTAAAGAGGAATAGTTGAGCATCAGTACTTACCTAAAGAGGAATAGTTGAGCATCAGTACTCACCTAAAGAGGAATAGTTGAGCATCAGTACTTACATAAAGGAATAGTTGAGCATCAGTACTTACATAAAGGAATAGTTGAGCATCAGCACTTACCAATAGAAGAATAGTTGAGCATCAGTACTTACATAAAGGAATAGTTAAGCATCAGCACTTACCAATAGAGGAATAGTTAAGCACCAATACTTACCTAAAGAGGAATAGTTGAGCATCAGTACTTACATAAAGGAATAGTTGAGCATCAGTTCTTACATAAAGGAATAGTTGAGAACAGCACTTACCAATAGAGAAATAGTTAAGCACCAATACTTACCTATAGAGGAATAGTTGACCATCAGTAGTTACCTGAAGAGGAATAGTTGAGCATCAGCACTAACCTGTAGGGGAATAGTTGTACATCAGTACTTACCTAAAGAGGAATAGTTGAGCATCAGTACTTACATAAAGGAATAGTTAAGCATCAATACTTACCTATAGAGGAATAGTTAACCATCAGTACTTACCTGAAGAGGAATAGTTGAGCATCAGTACTTACATAAAGGAATAGTTGAGCATCAGTACTTACATAAAGGAATAGTTGAGCATCAGCACTTACCTGTAGAGGAATAGTTGAGCATCAGTACTTACATAAAGGAATAGTTGAGCATCAGTACTTACATAAAGGAATAGTTGAGCATCAGCACTTACCAATAGAGGAATAGTTAAGCACCAATACTTACCTATAGAGGAATAGTTGACAATCAGTAGTTACCTGAAGAGGAATAGTTGAGCATCAGCACTAACCTGTAGGGGAATAGTTGTACATCAGTACTTACCTAAAGAGGAATAGTTGAGCATCAGTACTTACATAAAGGAATAGTTAAGCATCAATACTTACCTATAGAGGAATAGTTGACCATCAGTACTTACCTGAAGAGGAATAGTTGAGCATCAGTACTTACATAAAGGAATAGTTGAGCATCAGTACTTACATAAAGGAATAGTTGTACATCAGTACTTACCTATAGAGGAATAGTTGAGCATCAGTACATACATAAAGGAATAGTTGAGCATCAGTACTTACATAAAGGAATAGTTGAGCATCAGCACTTACCAATAGAGGAATAGTTAAGCACCAATACTTACCTATAGAGGAATAGTTGACCATCAGTAGTTACCTGAAGAGGAATAGTTGAGCATCAGCACTAACCTGTAGGGGAATTGTTGTACATCAGTACTTACCTAAAGAGGAATAGTTGAGCATCAGTACTTACATAAAGGAATAGTTAAGCATCAATACTTACTTATAGAGGAATAGTTGACCATCAGGACTTACCTGAAGAGGAATAGTTGAGCATCAGCACTAACCTGTAGAGGAATAGTTGTACATCAGTACTTACCTAAAGAGGAATAGTTGAGCATCAGTACTTACATAAAGGAATAGTTGAGCATCAGTACTTACCTGAAGAGGAATAGTTAAGCATCAATACTTACCCCTAGAGGAATAGTTGACCATCAGTACTTACCTGAAGAGGAATAGTTGAGCATCAGCACTAACCTGTAGAGGAATAGTTGTACATCAGTACTTACCTAAAGAGGAATAGTTAAGCATCAGTACTTACATAAAGAGGAATAGTTGAACATCAGCACTAACCTGTAGAGGAATAGTTGTACATCAGTACTTACCTAAAGAGGAATAGTTGTACATCAGTACTTACCTAAAGAGGAATAGTTGAGCATCAGTACTTACCTAAAGAGGAATAGTTGTACATCAGTACTTACCTAAAGAGGAATAGTTGTACATCAGTACTTACCTAAAGAGGAATAGTTGAACATCAGCACTAACCTGTAGAGGAATAGTTGTACATCAGTACTTACCTAAAGAGGAATAGTTGAGCATCAGTACTTACATAAAGGAATAGTTAAGCATCAATACTTACCTATAGAGGAATAGTTGACCATCAGTACTTACCTGAAGAGGAATAGTTGAGCATCAGCACTAACCTGTAGAGGAATAGTTGTACATCAGTACTTACCTAAAGAGGAATAGTTGAGCATCAGCACTAACCTGTAGAGGAATAGTTGTACATCAGTACTTACCTAAAGAGGAATAGTTGAGCATCAGTACTTACATAAAGGAATAGTTAATTATCAGCACTTACCAATAGAGGAATAGTTGAGCATCAGCACTTACCAATAGAGGAATAGTTAAGCACCAATACTTACCTATAGAGGAATAGTTGAGCATCAGTACTTACATAAAGGAATAGTTGAGCATCAGCACTTACCAATAGAGGAATAGTTGAGCATCAGCACTTACATAAAGGAATAGTTAAGCATCAGCACTTACATAAAGGAATAGTTGAGCATCAGCACTTACCAATAGAGGAATAGTTGAGCATCAGTACTTACATAAAGGAATAGTTAAGCATCAGCACTTACATAAAGGAATAGTTGAGCATCAGCACTTACATAAAGGAATAGTTAAGCATCAGCACTTACATAAAGGAATAGTTGAGCATCAGCACTTACCAATAGAGGAATAGTTAAGCACCAATACTTACCTATAGAGGAATAGTTGAGCATCAGCACTTACCAATATAGGAATAGTTGAGCATTAGTACTTACATAAAGGAATAGTTAAGCATCAGTACTTACATAAAGGAATAGTTGAGCATCAGCACTTACATAAAGGAATAGTTAAGCATCAGCACTTACATAAAGGAATAGTTGAGCATCAGCACTTACCAATAGAGGAATAGTTGAGCATCAGCACTTACATAAAGGAATAGTTAAGCATCAATACTTACCTATAGAGGAATAGTTGAGCATCAGTACTTACATAAAGGAATAGTTAAGCATCAGCACTTACCAATAGAGGAATAGTTAAGCACCAATACTTACCTATAGAGGAATAGTTGAGCATCAGTACTTACATAAAGGAATAGTTGAGCATCAGCACGTACCAATAGAGGAATAGTTGAGCATCAGCACTTACATAAAGGAATAGTTAAGCATCAATATTTACCTATAGAGGAATAGTTAAGCATCAGCACTTACATAAAGGAATAGTTAAGCATCAGCACTTACCAATAGAGGAATAGTTAAGCATCAATGCTTACCTATATAGGAATAGTTGAGCATCAGTACTTACATAAAGGAATAGTTAAGCATCAGCACTTACCAATAGAGGAATAGTTGAGCATCAGCACTTACATAAAGGAATAGTTAAGCATCAATAATTACCTATAGAGGAATAGTTAAGCATCAGCACTTACATAAAGGAATAGTTAAGCATCAGCACTTACCAATAGAGGAATAGTTAAGCATCAATACTTACCTATAGAGGAATAGTTGAGCATCAGTACTTACATAAAGGAATAGTTGAGCATCAGCACTTACCAATAGAGGAATAGTTGAGCATCAGCACTTACATAAAGGAATAGTTAAGCATCAATACTTACCTATAGAGGAATAGTTGAGCATCAGTACTTACATAAAGGAATAGTTGAGCATCAGTACTTACATAAAGGAATAGTTGAGCATCAGTACTTACATAAAGGAATAGTTGAGCATCAGTACTTACATAAAGGAAGAGTTGAGCATCAGTACTTACATAAAGGAATAGTTGAGCATCAGTACTTACATAAAGGAATAGTTGAGCATCAATACTTACATAAAGGAATAGTTGAGCATCAATACTTACATAAAGGAATAGTTGAGCATCAATACTTACATAAAGGAATAGTTGAGCATCAATACTTACATAAAGGAATAGTTGAGCATCAGCACTTACCTATAGAGGAATAGTTGAGCATCAGTACTTACATAAAGGAATAGTTGAGCATCAGCACTTACCAATAGAGGAATAGTTGAGCATCAGCACTTACATAAAGGAATAGTTAAGCATCAATACACACCTATAGAGGAATAGTTGAGCATCAGTACTGAGACCCATCCCCCCCCCAAAGCTGGAAAGCGTGCCAACCGGGGGATGGCTCGAAACAAGTCGAGCGATGGGATCACGGGTGGCAGTTGGAGGGTCAAAATAACACTCGGCAGCTGAGCAAAACTAATTTTATTATCAAGCAAGCAAAAAGAAATTAATCAAAAACGGCAGAAGGCCACAATATTAAAATAGGCAGAAGGCCAGCATATAAATTTGCACTTAAATAAATAACAAAACACACAAAAGCTACAAGAACAACAAACTCAACAAATACCAAAATTAACAAATTAACAACTACATGGTGTATGGCCTATCTGCAGTTTAGCCTGAGACACCCCAAAACGTAAGAAAATATTAAGCCCCAAATAAAAGTGAAAATTTAGAAAACTTTTGGATCACAACACTTAAACCGGCAATTTAGCCCGAATCCCATAATTCCACCGGGCCAGGGAGTAAGCCGGAATCCCTGGGCAGCTCCGAATTAGAATTAAGTAAAAGTCCCATAATCCCCTTTTGGTGAGTTTGAAAAAATTAAATAATTTAACAGAAAATATAAAACGGTACCGTCCGAATAAAATTCACTTCCAAACCCCCCCCAATACACTGAACAAAAAATAAATAACGATCACTAGGCCTAAACATAACAATAAATAATAACATAACTTAACCATAGGGACCTAACAACTATAAAATCTAAAAGATATAACAACAAATAAAACTAACTAAATAACTAACAATAAATATCAACATAAGCTTTTTTTTTCTTTTTCTTTTTTTTTTTTAAATTTGAAATATATATCCCTAGCAATGTCCCCATGGCTGTGTTGCATCACTTCTCTAGTTTTAGGCCTAGGCCACATTAAATTGTTCCACCACCATTCTTTTCTTCTTTTTTCTTTATATATTTCACTGGTTTTTATTGTGAATATCAACCATCAAAACCCCCAGCTCAGCCGCCGGGAAACAATGACATAGAACCCACTGACCTGAGGACTGAAGACTCATACCCAAAGATGTAGGTTGGGCTGCAGGGTCGTACTTGGTCTCTATACTTGGTCCTCAGGCCAGGCGGGCAGCGCAGATGGTAGAAAATCCCCGGACGGCAGGCCGAGGGTAGAATCGTCCTACTCGAGGACCCTGGACTGTAAGGCACAACACACAGCACATCAAATACAGTCCAGCCATCACAACAAAATATTACACATAACAACTAAAAATATAAGGGTGCCTGATTTAACAAAACTTAACATGAAGAGACAAACTTATACATGATTGGAGGGAGAGATTAACTTTAGGCTATGAAAATTTATGTTGGAAAACAGATTTAAGACAAATTACAAATTAACAAATTATAAAAGAATTAATTACGTATATGGAACTAAAAATGACAAACTGAGAACTAGGCTATTGAAACATGAGCAATAGGAATTAACATGAAAAGCTAAAGATAGGCTAGGTTATTGTCAATGAACAAAAATATGGTAAATCGGTAACTACAACTGTAAAAAGGCTCAATAAACATCATACAGAATTACAATTGAAAATAAAACAAGATATAATAAAGCAATTACTGGTAAACCTGTAACCTGGAGCACATGGCTCAAACATAGGTTAACTAAACTAGACAAAGAACATACAAATTTAACAAAACCCTAAAACACCAGCAAGAACGATTAATATGAAGGAAACAAAATATTCTCACCAAAAGGGTGATTAAATATTAGAAATTACAAAATTAACACTTACGTTTTGGAGTCTCTCAGCCGAACATAGTAATCTCAGCAGGCAGAGCCAAAGACAAAAAGACGGCCAACCTGACAGACGACTCCAGAGAAACTAGAACTACTCGAACAATCTAGAAGCCGGTCAACCTGACCGAAGCTGCTGGAAACCGGAACGAAACGGAACCGGGCCAACGGCCACCAACTACGCGAAACGCAGGGCAAAAACGAATCTCAGGCAGCCTGGCAGACAACAACGAAAAAACGAAACTGTACCGGTCCAAGACCCGGTACAACCTCCCTCTGCAAACCTCAACACACCCAGGCAGGGGAGAACACTCGGTACCTCAGGGAACCAAGAGAAGACGACCTCCGAAGAGTGGTGCTCCAAGGACGTCCAAGAGAAACTAAGAGGGGAAACCCCTCGAACAGGGAACAAACTACCCTGACTGTCGGGCCCGACAAGAAAGAAGAGAGAAAGAAGACTCTCTCAGAACAGCCACCTAGGGCGCAGAGGTGATCAATCTCTTTGCCCCAAGAAACCCCCAGGAACACCAACTCCTGGACCAACCGTTCCCCGGAAAGCCTTAAGCTGGGACACATGGGCTTTCCTAAACACCCTGCCTGACTGGGGATCAACCAGCAGAGCAGTCACCGGTGACAAAAACCTGTCGATGCGGTGGGGACCAGACCACCGATAGCACAACTTTGCAGCTCTTCGTTCCGCGGCCGAACTGACCGGGTGAGCCTGACAAAGAACTAGATCTCCAACCTGAAAAGGGTTAGGAGTACGACCCTTATCATACCTCCTCCTCACTCTCTCTCTAGCACGTAGCAGGTTGCGCCGAGCAGCCCGCCACGTGGACACTACGTCAGTGGCACCTGGCGTAGGTAGAAGATCCTCTAGCCTCCACAAGTTGGACAAAGGGTTGTTAGGAGGGTAGCCATGTAGAATCTCGAAGGGAGTGGCATTGTGACTCTCATGCTTGGAAGAATTAAAAGCAAGCTGGAGCCAAGAGAGACTCTCATCCCAGGTGTTCTGCTTCTCAGCATGGAAGGAAATAAGGGCAGACCGAAGATTGCGGTTGAACCGCTCTGCATGAGAAGGCTGTGGGTAATACGGAGAGGTAGTCACATGCCTGATACCATTGCCAAAACAGAACCTACGAAACTCATGGGAGGTAAACTGGCTACCGTTGTCGGACACAAGAGTGGAAGGCACACCAAAGTGCTGGAAGAGTAGGGACTGGAGAGCACGGATGGTGAGCTTAGCCGTAGCACTCCGAAGTGGGAAAAGCCAAACGAACTTCGAGAAAGCATCCACACAAACAAGTAGGTAGGAGCTACCTGACTTGCTACGGGGAAAAGGACCCACGTAGTCGATGAACACCTTCTCAAAAGGACGCTCGGCCACCTCAGAAGATAACAACCCTAACCTTGCATTCTGACTAGGCTTGCTGAGAGAGCACAGGTGACAAGCCCGCACTCTGCCAGCAACATCCCGGTCCATGCCCTTCCAGATGAAGTACCTACGAATCTTAGCGATGGTCTTATGAATGCCAAGATGACCGCCCACAAGAGAAGAGTGATAATACTGAAAGACCATCGGTACTAGATGACTAGGCAGCACTACACGGGGTTCACCCCTCTGTCGAGGACGGCAACAGAGTACCCCTTTGGACAGAAAATAGGGAGGGTGGGCACCTCCCTCTTGAAGCTCACCTAAGATGACTGACAGCTCAGGATCTTTCTGCTGATGGGACAGTAGGTCGTCAAAAGCCAGAGGAAAATCCAGAAGAACAGTACCACTGAGCAACAGCCTCAGTCGGTGGATCACTGGGTTCGTGGTACATGCGGGAAAGAGCATCCGCGATGACATTCTGGGTACCCCTAAGATGTTGGACTCGGAACTTAAAAGCAGAAATTTTGACCACCCAGCGACCAATTTTCCCGAGCTGTCGGGGATGGGCAAGAAGCCAAGACAGTGCCTGATTGTCCGTCTCCAGCAAGAACTCAGCGTGTTCCAAGAAACGCCGAAACTTGTCCGTACCAAAGACAACCGCCAGACACTCTAACTCATAGATGGAAGAAGCTTTCCTTTCCTGGTGAGACAACGTCCTCGAAGCAAAAGCGATGGGCTGCCTGACCCCATCAAACTCCTGAGAAAGAACAGCAGCAATGGCGGAGGAGGAGGCATCAGTCTGAAGAACAAATTCTCTGCTGAAATCAGGCATACGCAGGACAGGAGGTTGCATGATAGCCTCCTTGAGAGCGTCAAAGGCAGTCTGCTGAGCTTGGCCCCACACAAAAGGGACACCTTTCTTACGCAGCTCGTTCAACGGGGCAGCAAGCTCGGCCACGTTAGGGATGAAGCGACGGTAAAAATTCACCATCCCCACAAAACGGGCAATCCCCTTGGCATCTCTGGGAGGAGGAAAATCCCGAATGCCCTGGGTCCTCGCAGGATCAATGCAGACGCCTCGAGAAGATATCAGATGACCCAGAAAAGAAATCTCAGGACGAGCAAAAGTGACTTTCTCTGGATTGACGGTAAGGCCAGCTGACTTAAGGCGACTAAGAACTTCCTCCAGATGTTGCATGTGTTCCCCGAAAGTCTCACTGTAGACAAGAAGATCGTCCAGGTAATTGAAGACAAACTTGAACTTCACATCATGGAAGATGGAGTCAAGCAGACGAGTAAGAGTCTGGGCACCCACAGCAAGACCCATAGGAACCCTAGTGAACTGGTAAAGATTCCAGGGAACACAGAAGCTAGTCATAGGCCGTGATTCCTTCTTCAATGGAATCTGATGGTAGGCCTGGTTCAAATCGAAAACACTGAAAAACTTAGCCTTACCGAACCAATCAAACGCAGAATGCAAATCAGGCAGAGGTACCGAGTCAATAGCGACCTTAGCGTTGAGCCTCCGATAATCCATCACAAGCCTAGACTTCCCATTAGGCTTGGGCACAAGAAAAGCTGGACTGGCATAAGCAGAACGAGACGGTTCAATCACCCCCTTGCTCAGAAGATCCTCAATCATAGCCCTCATAACCTCCATCTTTGGGGGAGCAAGTTTGTACGGATGACTTCTAACGGGCTGAGAATCGGTGAGGTGGATCTCATACTCCAGAAGAGAAGTGACCCCAAGCTCAGCCGTAAGCACATCAGGAAACCGCAAACACAGCCTCCTAATGGCCTCCGCCTGCTCAGGGGGGAGATGACCAACCGGATCCACCTTGGGTTGTTCGGGCTCACAACCCACCTCTCTGACTGCAGGAGGGCAGTCAGAATCACCTACTAGAGGCACCAAAACTCGCCGATTAAACTTGAAAAATATCTGGCGCTTCTGGAGGTCAAGCACCATACCACTCTTAGAAATAAAGTCTGCCCCTAGGATACAAGAAACCGCCAGGTCCTTGGCAACAAGAAAACCCCACCTCCAGGAAAATCCTTCGATCTTAAAATGGAAAAACGCCTTTAGAAGTATGGGTAGAGGAGTTTGGGATGCCGTCCAGCAAGTAATAGAAGAAGGCTCGGTGTGCCTGACAAGTCCTAAGGCGTCAAGGGACTCAAAAAGAGAAAGGCTGATGATACAGCATGCCGAACCAGAATCAAGAAGGGCTCGACACACCGTACCACCAAAAGATACAAAAACGCCAGGACACACCGAGGTGACCGCCCTAAGTCCCAGGGAAGCCATGCCAGCAAGGCCCGAAAAATCCCCGCCACTCCTGCTATGGGCACGTGTCAGAGGCAAATGGCCACGGTCAGTCGCAACAACGCGGGGAGCTACTGTGGAGGCAACCCCCCGCGCTGAGCGTTTCCCGCCCCACGACCTCGAGCACGTGGACAGTCACGTCGAATGTGACCAGGTTGGCCACAAGCAAAACACAGAACAGGAGGCCGAGAACTCCGACCCTCCACTGGCTGACTCACACCTAAAGACATAGCCGGTCGACGGGTGGGGAGAGCACGATGACTCTCAGAATCCCTCCCTTGCTGGTCTGAGAACTGCACGCTGCGCGAAACAATGCACAGCTGATGCAGCTCCCGAAAGGTCGAAGGAACACCAGCAAAAACCAATCTGCACCGTTCTTCGGGAGAAATGCCATCCAGGATGACTCGAACGGTGTCAGCTTCAGAAAGGGTGAGGCGCAACGCTTGACGAGCTTCCTTGACTGAAGAAACATAGGCTGCCAGAGACTCGCCCCTACCCTGCGACCGATAAAATCTGTCCATGACCATCCTCTCCCTGAGTCGAATGGGAAGAAACGATGAAAGTAACTCTCGATGGAACGAGTCCACCGAGGCATCACTGGCCAAGACAGAACTCAGCAACTCCCCAACGGGACCTCTACAATAAGGGAAAACCAGACGAAGCAAGTCCCCAGCCTGTATGCCGGGCATCTCACTAAGTCTGAGAAAGGCCACCAGAAACTTAAGAAGCTCCTCAGGATCCATCCCATCGATCACAGGGAGATTCTGGATCATGGGCGTGAGAGGGTTAGGTAGCTTGTGGTAGCTCAGCTGCAGAAGAGCAGGAGAACCCAAAGAAGTAGTAGGAACGGCAGCTGGAGCCGAACCACAAGCAACCTCAACAGAAACGCCTGCAGGCTCAGAAGGAACCTCAGGCACCGTGAGAGCCGGTGTCTCAGCCTGCGGCCTCGACACGTTAGGCGACAGAGCAAAATTAGGCCGCTGACCCAGACCCGTAGGAGTCGTGGAACCGGAGAGTGCCTGAAAAATCTCTTCCAGCCTAGACAAACTCTCCAGGATCCACGTCCTATCCGACGGTTCCAACCCCGGCGCCCGGTTGACCAGCCTTAAACGGGCAAGCAGATGACCCAGACGTGCAAGGCGGCAGGCCCGGTCCCGACCCACTGGAGGTTCAAACTGCAAATCCTCTAACACCCCTTCCCAATCTTCCACCTTACGTTTACAAACAGACAACTCCTCACCAACCTCCAGTAGATCAGACCAATCCACCGCCGTACCCGCGGACAACTGCTCCCGCAGCAACCTCCGGAGATTCAGAACATCCCCTTCCGGAGTCACACCCCGCGACCTCAACTCAAAAATTAATTCCTCCTTGACTAGGAGCGCAACATTCTGCAGATAGGCCATCTCGCAAAACAAAATTCTCAACAGTACACAAAAAAACGACAACTCCAGGGTCCAAGACGAACTAAACCCTCAGCCTACCGAGCCACTGCCGACACCTCCAATCCACCCATGAAACCCATTCAACAAAGTAACCAAGCGGATTGCCTAGGTTTTTTTTTTTTTTTTTTTTTTTTTTTTTTTTTTAGTAAAATTATTTATTAGGATTTTCTAATTGTTTTGCTTTTAAATAATTATTTATTTGTTTCTTTTTTTTTTTTTTTTTTTCTACGTATTACCAAGACACCTTGACGGTAGGTCGGCCAACCATGGCCTACTAACTGGCAAACACCCACCGTCAACAACCAAGAGAGAATTAATTTTTTTTTTTTTTTTTTTTTTTTTTTTTTTTTTTTTTTTTTTTTTTTTTTTTAGGCAACCACGCTCTGCTACCAATTGAGACCCATCCCCCCCCCAAAGCTGGAAAGCGTGCCAACCGGGGGATGGCTCGAAACAAGTCGAGCGATGGGATCACGGGTGGCAGTTGGAGGGTCAGAATAACACTCGGCAGCTGAGCAAAACTAATTTTATTATCAAGCAAGCAAAAAGAAATTAATCAAAAACGGCAGAAGGCCACAATATTAAAATAGGCAGAAGGCCAGCATATAAATTTGCACTTAAATAAATAACAAAACACACAAAAGCTACAAGAACAACAAACTCAACAAATACCAAAATTAACAAATTAACAACTACATGGCGTATGGCCTATCTGCAGTTTAGCCTGAGACACCCCAAAACGTAAGAAAATATTAAGCCCCAAATAAACGTGAAAATTTAGAAAACTTTTGGATCACAACACTTAAACCGGCAATTTAGCCCGAATCCCATAATTCCACCGGGCCAGGGAGTAAGCCGGAATCCCTGGGCAGCTCCGAATTAGAATTAAGTAAAAGTCCCATAATCCCCTTTTGGTGAGTTTGAAAAAATTAAATAATTTAACAGAAAATATAAAACGGTACCGTCCGAATAAAATTCACTTCCAAACCCCCCCCAATACACTGAACAAAAAATAAATAACGATCACTAGGCCTAAACATAACAATAAATAATAACATAACTTAACCATAGGGACCTAACAACTATAAAATCTAAAAGATATAACAACAAATAAAACTAACTAAATAACTAACAATAAATATCAACATAAGCTTTTTTTTTCTTTTTCTTTTTTTTTTTTAAATTTGAAATATATATCCCTAGCAATGTCCCCATGGCTGTGTTGCATCACTTCTCTAGTTTTAGGCCTAGGCCACATTAAATTGTTCCACCACCATTCTTTTCTTCTTTTTTCTTTATATATTTCACTGGTTTTTATTGTGAATATCAACCATCAAAACCCCCAGCTCAGCCGCCGGGAAACAATGACATAGAACCCACTGACCTGAGGACTGAAGACTCATACCCAAAGATGTAGGTTGGGCTGCAGGGTCGTACTTGGTCTCTATACTTGGTCCTCAGGCCAGGCGGGCAGCGCAGATGGTAGAAAATCCCCGGACGGCAGGCCGAGGGTAGAATCGTCCTACTCGAGGACCCTGGACTGTAAGGCACAACACACAGCACATCAAATACAGTCCAGCCATCACAACAAAATATTACACATAACAACTAAAAATATAAGGGTGCCTGATTTAACAAAACTTAACATGAAGAGACAAACTTATACATGATTGGAGGGAGAGATTAACTTTAGGCTATGAAAATTTATGTTGGAAAACAGATTTAAGACAAATTACAAATTAACAAATTATAAAAGAATTAATTACGTATATGGAACTAAAAATGACAAACTGAGAACTAGGCTATTGAAACATGAGCAATAGGAATTAACATGAAAAGCTAAAGATAGGCTAGGTTATTGTCAATGAACAAAAATATGGTAAATCGGTAACTACAACTGTAAAAAGGCTCAATAAACATCATACAGAATTACAATTGAAAATAAAACAAGATATAATAAAGCAATTACTGGTAAACCTGTAACCTGGAGCACATGGCTCAAACATAGGTTAACTAAACTAGACAAAGAACATACAAATTTAACAAAACCCTAAAACACCAGCAAGAACGATTAATATGAAGGAAACAAAATATTCTCACCAAAAGGGTGATTAAATATTAGAAATTACAAAATTAACACTTACGTTTTGGAGTCTCTCAGCCGAACATAGTAATCTCAGCAGGCAGAGCCAAAGACAAAAAGACGGCCAACCTGACAGACGACTCCAGAGAAACTAGAACTACTCGAACAATCTAGAAGCCGGTCAACCTGACCGAAGCTGCTGGAAACCGGAACGAAACGGAACCGGGCCAACGGCCACCAACTACGCGAAACGCAGGGCAAAAACGAATCTCAGGCAGCCTGGCAGACAACAACGAAAAAACGAAACTGTACCGGTCCAAGACCCGGTACAGTACTTACATAAAGGAATAGTTGAGCATCAGTACTTACATAAAGGAATAGTTGAGCATCAATACTTACATAAAGGAATAGTTGAGCATCAGTACTTACATAAAGGAATAGTTGAGCATCAGTACTTAAATAAAGGAATAGTTGAGCATCAGTACTTACATAAAGGAATAGTTGAGCATCAGCACTTACCAATAGAGGAATAGTTAAGCACCAATACTTACCTATAGAGGAATAGTTGAGCATCAGTACTTACATAAAGGAATAGTTGAGCATCAGCACTTACCAATAGAGGAATAGTTGAGCATCAGCACTTACATAAAGGAATAGTTAAGCATGAATACTTACCTATAGAGGAATAGTTAAGCATCAGCACTTACACAAAGGAATAGTTAAGCATCAGCACTTACCAATAGAGGAATAGTTAAGCACCAATACTTACCTATAGAGGAATAGTTGAGCATCAGTACTTACATAAAGGAATAGTTGAGCATCAGCACTTACCAATAGAGGAATAGTTGAGCATCAGCACTTACATAAAGGATTAGTTAAGCATCAATACTTACCTATAGAGGAATAGTTGAGCATCAGTACTTACATAAAGGAATAGTTGAGCATCAGTACTAACATAAAGGAATAGTTGAGCATCAGTACTTACATAAAGGAATAGTTGAGCATCAGTACTTACATAAAGGAATAGTTGAGCATCAGTACTTACATAAAGGAATAGTTGAGCATCAGTACTTACATAAAGGAATAGTTGAGCATCAGCACTTATCAATAGAGGAATAGTTAAGCACCAATACTTACCTATAGAGGAATAGTTGAGCATCAGTACTTACATAAAGGAATAGTTGAGCATCAGTACTTACATAAAGGAATAGTTGAGCATCAGTACTTACATAAAGGATTAGTTGAGCATCAGTACTTACATAAAGGAATAGTTGAGCATCAGTACTTACATAAAGGAATAGTTGAGCATCAGTACTTACATAAAGGAATAGTTGAGCATCAGCACTTACCAATAGAGGAATAGTTAAGCATCAATACTTACCTATAGAGGAATAGTTGTACATCAGTACTTACATAAAGGAATAGTTGAGCATCAGTACTTACATAAAGGAATAGTTGAGCATCAGTACTTACATAAAGGAATAGTTGAGCATCAGTACTTACATAAAGGAATAGTTGAGCATCAGTACTTACATAAAGGAATAGTTGAGCATGAGCACTTACCAATAGAGGAATAGTTAAGCACCAATACTTACCTATAGAGGAATAGTTGAGCATCAGTACTTACATAAAAGAATAGTTGAGCATCAGTACTTACATAAAGGAATAGTTGAGCATCAGCACTTACCAATAGAGGAATAGTTGAGCATCAGCACTTACATAAAGGAATAGTTAAGCATCAATACTTACCTATAGAGGAATAGTTGAGCATCAGCACTTACATAAAGGAATAGTTGAGCATCAGCACTTACATAAAGGAATAGTTGAGCATCAGCACTTACATAAAGGAATAGTTGAGCATCAGCACTTACCAATAGAGGAATAGTTAAGCATCAATACTTACCTATAGAGGAATAGTTGAGCATCAGCACTTACATAAAGGAATAGTTGAGCATCAGCACTTACATAAAGGAATAGTTGAGCATCAGCACTTACATAAAGGAATAGTTGAGCATCAGCACTTACATAAAGGAATAGTTGAGCATCAGCACTTACCAATAGAGGAATAGTTAAGCATCAATAATTACCTATAGAGGAATAGTTTAGCATTAGTACTTACATAATGGAATGGTTGAGCATCAGTACTTACATAATGGAATGGTTGAGCATCAGTACTTACCAATAGAGGAATAGTTGAGCATCAGCACTTACCAATAGAGGAATAGTTAAGCATCAATAATTACCTATAGAGGAATAGTTTAGCATTAGTACTTACATAATGGAATGGTTGAGCATCAGTACTTACCAATAGAGGAATAGTTGAGCATCAGCACTTACCAATAGAGGAATAGTTAAGCATCAATAATTACCTATAGAGGAATAGTTTAGCATTAGTACTTACATAATGGAATGGTTGAGCATCAGTACTTACCAATAGAGGAATAGTTGAGCATCAGTACTTACCAATAGAGGAATAGTTGAGCATCAGCACTTACCAATAGAGAAATAGTTAAGCATCAATACTTACCTATATAGGAATAGTTTAGCATCAATACTTACCTATAGAGGAATAGTTTAGCATCAGTACTTACATAAAGGAATAGTTGAGTATCAGCACTTACATAAAGGAATAGTTTAGCATCAATACTTACCTATAGAGGAATATTTGATGTACCTTACTCCCCCTAACAGGGTTTTAAAATATCTTCTTGTAAGATATTCAGACTGATGAATAAAATTGAACTTGCTGACATATATGTGAGTAAGTTAAAAATAAATGTTATACTCTCACTTTACAAATAGAAAATCCCTTCTATGTTCATGTTTTGTGAAAGTTACTGTTTGATTGAATATTTGTTAAGATTTTAAGATGTCTGTTACCAAATTTGAATATTATGAATTAAAAAGTTTTATTGTAAATGTAAATTTTCCTGCAAATTCGATGAGGAATATACTTTTACAAACCAATCTTAGTAGAAATGCTGCTGAAAAATGTATACAATTTCAAATCTAAAAACTGTTCAAATTCTAAGAATCTATCTAAGAACTATTTAATATAATGCTCAGATAGCAAACATACAATATATTTTGCTACAAAATCTTTATGCTATGCTAAGATGGTGTTTTAATGGTCAAAATATGTTAGTTGCTCAGACATTTAAAACTATTATTCTATAAATTCTTTGAAATAACTTAATTATTTACTTTTATATTTTAATATCACTACCAATGCATGTGTATAGATCAGCAGGTAGGTCACTACCATTGAAAATGTATGAGTGAGTGGTTAGTTCACTACAATTGCAAGTTTATGGGTTGGTGGGTGGGTCATTACCACTGTATGTGTATGAATGGACGGGTGGGTCACTACTACTGTACGCATATGGGTGGGTTCAGCTTAGATGGAATAAAAGTCTTCTAATGTTTAAGTTTTATCAGATTGCACAAACCAAAATATGTGAATTGCACTGTTTCATCCAGTCCCTGCACCATTACTGGTATATTTACCAGTACCTGACACTTTGGTATTATGTGTCAATACCAGTACTGCTTCACTCCAACATGTAGTTGATTTGCAGTTATAGTTGGGTTATTGTTAATTATCTTTAAATATTGCAAACTTTTGAGCTATTACCTCTGTATGAAATAATTTTAGATCAACATGCATCAACAGAATCTACCTAAGGAACATGTTTGGAGAAGAAACAGCTTCTTTTACCATATCCAAGAAATATCAACCTCTACTGTTTTTAAGTTAGTTAGACTGTAATGATTCTAGGTCATAGGCTGAAGTGGCCAGTGTTCCATCTAGAATCAATATTTTCTTTATAACAACTCTGTCAAGGTACTAGTTGCAGACTATTGCTTTTGAGACTTAGCAATAGCACTGAAAATGCTATATCACAGATAGGCTAAATGTCTGATGATAACGTAAATGTTACCTTGAGCGATTGTAACTGAAAACATAGATTATAGTTGTAAACTGTAAAGAATTTGGCTAAACTCACCACCTTGGTTTACTGAACTATGTAACTCTATAATTAAGAAAAATAATGAGAAAATGCAGAATTAATATTGTGTGGTAACATATTTTCAGTAACAGTATTCTGATTTTTAGGCTTCACTATGCAACCAAAGTCTGGGAAGGCATAAAGAAGAGCACATTTTTCCAAGAATACAGTCGGCTGTTGCCGTGAATAGCTAAAGTTTTATGACAACATGTTGAGTGCTGAAAGCACCTCCATGGCAAGGGTGCCTAATGTGCTCTATGGAGAAACCTTGTGAACAGGTTAGAAAAATGTATTTGAGCTTTTCTTTCCTAGCATTTCACATTTGATAAATTGAAAATGGATGTTCTCTCTGAAGATATTTTTCAAAATAAAATTGTTACCTTTGAAATCTGCTTTCTTTTTTTATTGGCTAGACAATTGTGTCTTTGCCTTTAAGGTTCCTGATATTAAACAATTCTTAGGATTTTAACGAGCTGAATGATGGTCAAGTGGATCTCTTTTAAAAAAGAATCAAGGACAATACAATTATTTATGTATCGTCAGCTTCGAAAACCTCCAAAAGACAATAACGAGCTGTAGCTGATAAATCAAAGAATTTTTAATTTAAAGATTAAGTTGTAAATAAAATCCTGTTAAGGTGTAGTACAAGTGTAAATTCTACATTACTTTATTCAACTTAAAACTATTATTACTAATTACTACATTGACAAAAATCTCAGTGACATGGCCAGTTATAAATGTAGATTTCAGTCTGGATATTGAATTTATTTATTCAGTCAATTTTTTTTCACTGAAGCTGAATTTGAAAGTACATACATACATATCCCTCAGTTTCCAATAACTGCTGTCTTTGCTTATTACAAAGGCTTCTCCAACATCTTTTATCTTCCTATCTTTTCTCTTCTACCAGTCTCTTCATTAAAAATCTTTCTTTACCCCTATCAGCCATCGATTACTCAATCTTCCTCTCGGTGTCCTTCTTTTCATTTTCATTTCATGAATTCTTCTTGGCACACTAGATTCCTCCTTTTCCTTTTTCACATATCTGAACCATCTCGGTTGATCCCTCTCAATTATATCGAATAATGGCTCCTACCCAGCTCTCCTTCTAATTACTTCATTCCTTATTCTATCTTTTCTGGTAATTCCCACTCTATTCCTTAAGAATCTCATTTTGCAAGCCTGCATAGTACTTCTCTCCCTGTGTCCAATCTCCATGTCTTCTTCGCTCCATATAACAATATAGATTAATATGTTTGATACAAAGTCTTGTTATTTTTATAGAGAACATGTCTATTCCTCATCAGGCATCTAGCTGTCTTCATCAAAGCCCCTCCCAACCTACCTTGTTCATTTATTTCCTTGTCAATTCTGTTATTTTCTTGCAATACACTACCGAGATACTTAAAACATTCTACATTTATTGTATTTGTTACTCTTTTAAACCTCATCCTTTTCTCTTCTCTCTTCACTGTTAAGGTTATTACTAATAACTCTCTTTTCTCTCCACTAAACCTCATCCCAAATAGTGCTATCACCTCTATCCATGCCTCCATACAGATCTAAGCGTCCATACCTGTACCTTTTCTTCTCTGTTCCCCCAACCACTAGCTGATCTGCAAACGCCATCACTTTGACTTTCTCTTTATCAATCCTCCATCATGTCATCCAGCACTATAATGAACAACAGCGGTAATAGTGCATTGCCTCGACTTAATCTGTTCCTCTGTTTTAGCCACATAGGTCTTCCTTATCCCACTTTCATATAGCTCTAATTATTTTTATAAATTAATTAAAATTATAAATAATTTTATAATTTTATTGGGGCTTAATAATAGCCCAATAATCAGGACAGCTAAGGTACAGTACGCACGCTGAAGGTCCGGCCTCCTGGCTGGCCTACTAGTTATATAAAAACATCGACTCTGAGCGAGGCGGTTTACGGAGTATTTGTATTTTGCTATTTCTTATAATTAGACCATTATTTAAAATAAAAACATCAAATAGGTTAAGAGTTTGAAAGTTAAACAAATTAAAACGTATATCAATAACAACAATTCAATATATCATAAAAAAATTATAAATCAGTCAATAATTTTAATTGAAATTAAGTAACTAAGAAATTTAATTTAAATTTAAAAAATACTTCTTACTGTCACTAAGAAAAATTTTTGTGTGATTTCCCGTACCGTTAAAATACATATAATTTTTATTTAAATTGGTTTAGAATAAAAATGACGAGATGGGATTGACTCGTCAGTTTTATAAAACTCATGGACGGTTCTTCTAACAACACATTTGTCGAAATCGTCTAGTTCTATCGATGTTCTTTTTCTTTTGTATTTATTGGGAGTTGTGAACGAATACTCTCCTTCCGCTGAAGTGTCCAATAAACACTTTTCACGCCGAATTTCCTTTATTAGAATTTTTGAAATGCCACATGCAACTGCAGTTCGTTCTAACGATTTTTTAACGGGAATTTGTTGTTCATCTCTTAATTTGGCTTCATTCGCCATGAACTCACTTACTCTCCAAATAATTTCACTAGCCTGACCTGAGTTTTTCCTTGGGCTACTTTAGGAATAAAGCGAGCCATAGTTGAGGCAGGAACCGCTACAAGAATAAACTATTTAGGATCTATGTTCACTAATTTTACAACCTTAAGAGTCTGCAGAGGCTGTCGGCCATGTTGGTTTTAATCTCATTAGAACGATGTTTTTTCGAATCGGACAAATGATCACGCGTGTCCAAATTTAACAGTTATTTTTAAACGGTCTTTTCCAAACAAATTGCATTTGATCAAGAGTGAAATTACTCGGTGAACTGCTTTGTGGATTCATAATTAATTTAATAGAATAAATATAAAAATGATTTAGTTTGAAGTTTTTATTTTCAACTATATTTCAAAATTAGGCGTATGTATTCATAATATCAAAAGCAAACCCAATGTGCAATATGATAGCATTTTAAATGACACCTCATACACAACTTTTGGTAAATAAATAATGATAAAAATACGGATTCAAAATAACGTTGTTTTTATGAGAATAAAACCAGTATGGCCGACAGAATCTTCAAACTCTTAACACACTTAAGGGACACACACAAAAAACAACACAAACTGACTTATTACACTACAGTAGTTAGATAAAAACAAACATAAAACCAACTAAATAACTGTTTATCTTACACTTGAGTAAAAATTCTTAACACCCTATACCACAGGCAAATATATCGCACACAGTCTGGAAACGTACGCAATGTGCATCCGTAGATAACAATTAACGTAACTTATTTTAGAAGCAAGCATGGGAAAGACTCCTAGCGTAGGAAAGTCTGACGGTAGCGAATGTTTCCAGGACTGCAGGCATATTGGGCCCTCCACCCGTTTCCTCCCCATCACCGCTCGGCGGGCTTGAGGCCGGACCTTCGCCGCGCGGTCTATACCTACAGCTTTGTGGAATCCGAACCACATAGTATTGGTCTGATTTTCTGCTGATTGACAAGCCTGATCCTCAGTTCTCTCCTCTGCACAACATCTGGATACTGACTACCACCCAACATGGACATCCCAGACTTCTCTAATAGTGTCCATGTTGATGACAACATTTAAGGAGACACCATATTGGTATTAAGAGGATCGAACATAGTACCTATCACCTACAAACTCCACAACACTTTGTCCCCAAGTAGCTGGATTACAGCACTGCGCCACTAGTGCTGAACTACTTAAATAGTCTATAGAAAGGTCACTTTATTGTTCTAGATGTGGGAAACTGCTTCTAATGGTGAAGGATCGATCCATTATAAGACATTAGTGGAAGAAGGATTCGGCAGGCAAGGAGAAACCTCCACATTTAATACCCACGGTATCTTAAAGAAACTACGATAGGACCAGCAAAGGAATAGTGGATTTTCAACAAAGTTACAAGCTCAGAAAGGATTAATCAGTAACCATTCATTATTTGTATAATAAAATGTGTATATAAAAAAAACACAATATAATTTGGAATGAGTATATCCACTGTTTGTATGTACATATTCATAGTAACTGATGTTAGTTATATAGTGTGGATTTACTCAGTTGAAACAAGTAAAAAAATCATCAAAGAGTTCGAAATTCATTTCAGAAATTGCTCCTAATGTTGTTCCCAAAATAAGTTTAAAAATGTATGTATAGTTTATTTTTCCTTGTCGTACATGTTGAAAAAAATACACAAAGCCTATGTTAAAATTTTAATTGTTTCATAAATCATTTAAGATAAATAATTACATTTCTACTCTTAATTTTCTAATTTTTTCCCAAAATAAATTTGTATAAATTCATATTTTGATTATTTTAGCAACATTTATTTAAAAAGTATTCATGAGAAGCAATGTACAGTATTGAAAAATATATTTTTATCAATGAATTTAACTTTTTAATTGTGGTAGTACATTAATTATTTTAGAAACAATTACATAATTCACTAATTACTAATTTTATAGTACACACACCTTGAAAATCTACATTGAGCATCATAAAAACTAAGTTACTCATATTTTCAAGATTTTGTAATCAATAACAATTCATTATTAACTTTGAGTAAATAAGAGAGTTTATATCTAAGCTATACTTCCTGCAAACTGAATGTATTTATTATATATAAGTAGAAGAAAAATAAAACATAGTTTCAGTTTTAGTAACCATATTAGATACATCGTGATCATCAAAATATATAGTAAATAATTTGAACTTACTGTTAACAAAATCAACAATGATGAAACTATCAATACATAACTAAAATGTACAACATGAAACAAATCAACCTAATATAACTTAATTAAAAACAACAGAAAACATGACGTTGAACTAATCCCAACTCGAGTTGGTAAACAATAATTACAACATATTTGTCTTAACAATTGGCTTGAAGAAGACATTGTTGTTTTTACCCTATAGATTGTTTTAGCTATACAAGTCAAAACTAATGGGACTGATTTTTATACTGTATATTTTTAGTTTGTTCTATTAATCTTTGAGTTTATTCGCCAATCTTAATATTAGTTTATATATTAACATGTTTCTTAATCAAAAATAAAAAAAAATAAAAAATTTGTTTTATTCATACTGTGAACAAATTAAATATATTAACCCTTTGCACGCTGCAAACAGACGTAAAGCGATTTGGCTTTTTTGTTGCCTGGCAACGAATATAGTATTGATTTAATTTATATTAGCCATGTAAAATGTCAATTATTTTAGAGTGGTTATGATCTTACTAAAGCATTATATAAGATTATGCAATGCTTTAAATACAGTTTATGATTTAATTACACTTTTATTCCTTTTTATTATTTTCTAATAAAAATATATGTACATAAACACATATTTTTCTTTTTTATCTACCTTTAAGTTAAATTAATATATTATTCCTCTCTTTTCATTTTAATTATAGTAGAATGTATTTTATTATTAGTTTCTTTAGTAGTACAAACTTTTTACCAAAAAAAAAATATTTTTTGTGATAAATTATAGTTATTATTTTTGTCTTATTATCTTTTGTATTGCTTAGTATTTTGTTTTAGGGTTAAATGTAAGAAACCTAAAAATCGCCCTTTTGTAAATAATTATTATTTTAATATTTTGTAAATTGTTCAATGAGAAGCAGGCATAGATGGTGGGGGAGAGATAGATGAGACAACAACACGTTGTATATGTGTTTATGAGAAAGGCTATTTGCTACTCCTAAACAGCAGTTCCTGTGAAATATAAAACTATATTCCTTGGAGTAATCGACTGGGTGCCTGTATGATCACTCTTAATATGATAAATGGACATAAATTTATTACATATTATAGCATTTTGTTAAATATTATTGAGTCAATGCTAGTTAAAAAATTATAAATACAAAATAATTGTCAATAATATACCATAAAGTCACGTTATTTTGAGTAACATCACTAATTTCATAAATCTCTTCTCCACATTCCATTACATATCATTCCAAATAGCCTATTTATATGAACGACGTAATATAATTTAACTATTGACAAATAAATTAAATGATTTTATAAGCAACTCCATTTAGTTACTAATGAAAAGATTGAATATCTAAGGATGCAGTCATAACTTTTACAAACCAACATCTAATACGAAAAGGAAAATGACGACAATGTAATTTAAATAGATTATGTAATTCCTAAGTGTTATGGAGTGGGGAAAGCACGTGGCATGATTTATTTATCACACACACATGCACACACACACATTATTATTATTATATCCCTGGCAGAAGCAAAACAAAGCTGTAATATATTGTAGCCTTGAACTATGCGTCACAGCTGTAGGTTCAATTGCTAGCAGCTGACTACCTTACTGCATTGTTTCATTGTTTAAGATTGGTTTGATTGCTTAGTTTTACATTTACGTCGTTTCATTTATCTATCTAATATGGTTTTTTTTCATGTCATATTATTTTTTAGAAAGAGTAAAGTTAGTAAAAATATTAGGCTCTTTAGTAGTATATATTTTATTTGTTTATGTGTGGAAAACATTCAGATGACAATGACTTCTTACACTTTTTCCCCAGTTTAGTAAATGAGCTCTGTACATTTTTCATTCTTCATTTTTCTTACTTCTTATTTAAAGTCTTATTATACATTTGCTTGAATATTTTATTAAATCTATAACACAAAGGGAGTATTTTCGTAATGATACAATTAGCAAATGTTGCAATATCTACTTGAAACATAACTTGGCCAAAAAGAAATAAAATATCCAAAAGTATACATATGAGTATATTTCTAGTTATATTTTATTTTGAGAAACTAAAACTAAAATAAGTTTTCATGAAGAAAAATGTTTATTTTTTTTATTACACCCTGCACAAGGTTTTAGCTATAATGTAATTCAGCGAGCAAAGGGTTAATGAACAGATTGGCAGTTACAATATTAAAACCTTTTGTAACAACCAGTTTATCATATGCTTTAGCTCAATTGAATTGTTTGAGGGAAATTAAAATCGCAGTGACAGTGTATTTGGACCGATATGTAAACATGTTAAAGGAATTTTTTACCTAGGCTGCATGAATTGGACTTGGAAGACACTTGGTTTGAACAAGATGGTTCAACGGCACACACACTTCAATAGTATCAATGGCTGTTTTGAGGGAACACTTCCCACAGCACCTCCTCATCTCAATTAGAGGCAATTTGGGGTGGCCAGCACGCTCTCCCAATTTAGTACCTTCTGTTTTTCTATGAGGTTTTTGAAATCCCATGTTTATGTGAATTGCCAAGGACCCTACAAGATTTGAAGACCAACATCCAAGAAGAAATTATCAACATTATGCTAAGAGTCATGATGAATGCCAGAAATTGGTTTACTCAGTGTATGAAGAATGTGAAACGTCACCTACATAATTTGATCTTCTTAACTATGTAAAACAAAACTTTAGACATGTGCCTACGTTATAAAAAATAAATACATATATTCTGATTGATTTTGTGGGTTTTATTAAGTTTATAAAAAGGAAGTAATGCTGCCGCACCCAGTATAAAAAACACGACTCTGCTTTAAAAAATAAGAAACCTGAAATATCAAATGGAGCAAAGCACCAACTGAATTGTACCCAGAGTTTGAATAAAATAGATTAAAATGTAGATATCCAATTGTTTGTAATAAGGGTAAGATTAAGAATGCATGGGAAGTATAATCTATTTTTAAATAAAAATACAGTACAAGTAAACATCACACAATACAAATATATTACAATATAAGCACAAAATGCACATATATATTACAATACAAGTACTAAATGCACAAATATAATGGTGATCGATTTCGGTGAACCACACTCACCTTTCTCAGACCAAAAGAATCTTAATTCTTCTGTGAATCCCTCTGGTCTGAGGAAGGTGAGCGTGGTTCACGAAAATCGATCACCATTATATTTGTGCATTTTGTACTTGTATTGTAATATATTTGTGCATTTTGTGCTTATATTGTAATATATTTATGTTGTGTGATGTTTACTTGTACTGTATATGTACAAACATGTATTATGCTAATTTAAAAACTAAATAAAAATGTAAGGACAAACTTATGAATGAGCAGGTTAATTTTGATTTAAAAATAGGTTTTCAATGTCTATTTTCAGAAAATAAAAGAACAGAAGTAACACCCAATAGTAATTTGCAAATAATATTCAGTAGTCGCCATTTTGGAGATCCTAGCCAATCGTCATGAGTCACGTGTTAGTATATTATAAATAAATTGAGTAGTTGAACACTAGTTTACATTCGTAAGTGGATCCCTCAGGTTTCAGGTAAGTAAACATGGTTTGCCGAAAGATCATCATAGTATTTGTTGCATTTTGTACTTATACTATAATAAATATGTCCAATTTGTACTTATATTGTAATATATTTGTGTTTTGTGATGTTCACTTGTATTGTTCTATTTTAACAAAATTCATTGTGATATTTCAAAAGTCAGTCAGCTGTTGGGTACATTTTGATTAATTTTCAATCTGTATTTCATTTCATAACCTTAAAATCAGTTGTTTTTAATGGTTTTAAATGTCTTACTTCAGAAATTTACAAATCAGCTTTTCTTTAATATTTACTTTTTATCTCATTCTTATTGAAGGTATTGTACTTTAAACATTATTACTAGGACCAGTAATATTTCAGAGATAATTATTTTTGCTATCAAAAAATGGTTTAGGTTATTATTCTGTGTGAGTTTTGTAAGCCAAACTGAAAGTTACAATTGAAGAGAAATCCCTACTATTGGCCAAGCTACTCCATGACTTAGGGGGTTTGTCATCAAGGGAAGTATGTATTTATATATTTTTAAATATCTCAACTTTTGTTATTGAACATGATGAACTTAGTTATGATGAGATTTGGCGACAATATCTGCATAAATATCCATCATCCTTTCCCCTGATGTCAGCACACAGGTTTATGCACTTGCCTAATTCAGTTAGGCCTAATGGTCAAAGCGATGCATAATTTGTATTTCATGCATAGTTGTTGTGCATAAAGGTATTAATTTTTCAATGTTTTTTCTCTGAAGGGAATAGTAAAACCTCAAAGTACATTTTTCGTTCATTAGAATAACACGAAGAGAGATTTAAATTAATCAAATAGTGACTGTTGTTCAAATGTAAATAATGATCTTAATGATATTCAGGAGGTTAAAAATCTCTCTTAATATAATATAAGAAAGTGTAAATTCAAGAATATTTGAGGGAAGTTTTGTTTGATCAGTATGTATAAAAATGAACTATTTTTTAAATTTAATTAATCATCAACAGTTAAATAAACAAATATGAAATTAAAACTTTTGAAATAGGATAAATAACAACATTGAGTGTTTATATTAGTAAAATATGTAGCAACACAAGTTCAGTGAGTAAGCTACTGTAAATGAATTAACCTGTAATTATTTTACTTGATACAGTTTACTTACTAAAACTAGTAGTCAAAAGCCATAGACCGAGGTGTCATGAGGGTATCAAGTGAAACTTTCTACCAACTGACATTACCGAGGTTACACAAGCAAATTGAATGATAGGATTCGCTCACAAGTCATGCAGGGAAATAAACTTTTTCAATGTCCCCTAGTTAGAAAATTCAAGGCTTCAGTCGTATATATATATCTCACATTCTCTTAGTCTAAGTTAACTCCTAATAATAAAGATGTAAATAGATTTGTAAGAATATAAACAAGTATTAGCCTCCAAAAAGCTAGCTAGTTGCGTGTGCCCCCCCCCCCCCCCCGACATCTCAAACAAGTACTAGCCTCCAAGAGGCTATCTAGTAGCGTGTCCCCCCTCCCCCGACATCTCAAAGAAAAGTGTTTGGCATCTTAAAACAGTTACGTTTCTGGAATTAAAAAAATGAAAATTTAAATAACTCCTGACATTAAAATAGTTTTTTCTGCAATTGACTCACTTTCACTCCGGCTTGAGCATTTTACCCATCCTTTTTCTGGTAGTGCATGTTTGAATGTGAAATTTAATTTATACTAAATTCATGTTCAAACATACAAATCACGTAATACCTTATTTGAATTTCATATATACAGTAGTGTTAAATATCAAATTTGACCTACAAAATTCGTAACAAACACAAATATACAATGTGTTCGTTTGAAAACTTGACACATTTGTTGCTTCGATACCGATTAAGTTGGCAAATTTCTGTTTAACGGAACCTTTATTACTTTTTGGGGAACCAAAATTTAAATATTTCTAAAAATGGGTTGTAACTCCTAATCCGGGGGAGATAGGGGGGGGGGGGGGTTAGGCCCCTCGCCCAAACTGCAACCTATACCTTGTAGCACCCAAAATGAAAGCACATTAAAAACGTAGAGTCTTGGTACAACAAATGTTGAAATACCACAAACTGTGTATGAAAAACCTATTTTTTGGAGTTTCCATAAAATATTTTTAACAATTAAAGGTAAAGTTATACAGCAAAACTTTGTCAAAGTATTACAACCTGCCTAACTTATTTAGTTTTAGTGAAATACATATCATTTATAGTCATAAAAATAATAAAAAAACAACACCCCTATTTTTAGAGGGTTACTTTTACTGTTGCTAACAATTTCTAATTATGAGGATTTGGTGTGTGACCACTCGTAGTAAAGCTCTAGTAATGTCGAGCAATTTGGCGTAAAACATTTTGAAATTTTTGTGGGTTGATTGTAAATTTATGGTTGATATAGTAATTTCTACACTGGCATAAATTATATACACAGTGAGGTTGGTGCAATTCCAAAATTTGTACCAAAAATCTACATTTTTAATGGGCTTTCATTATAAGTTTGAAAATGTCGAGTTTGGGGAGGAGTGTTAGGGGTAACAACCCATTTTTTGAAATATTTTCTTTTTGGTTCCCCCAATAAATAATTTGCTGCAGGTGACGTAGATCTTTATCATTTGACAAAGGCAACCATTTTGTGTCAATGATAGACCAGCACGAGAAACTAGAGATCAACTGTAGTGTCATTGGTAGTTTTCGGCGTGTTATATCTAAATATTTGAGTTATAGATACAAATTTGTTACTTTTGAACAAAATATGAGTTATAGTGTGTCAGAAGACAATGATGAGTTTACAGTTCAAAGACATAAAGGGGAGATTTAGATTTGTTTATTACAGCTTTTGATGATGGATAAATAGATTGGAATAGATGAACCGGGGGACTAAATACCTAACATATGACCTAGAAATATTGTATGAATTGCACATGTTTTACTTGTCAATATGTTGAAATATGTAAGTGTGCGGCCATAGCGATGAGCTGGGCAAGGAAGCTCTGCACACCACCTTACTCGAGTCCATGCCACAGGAAATGTGTTAAACAAAATTTTGGTAACTCGTTCAGTATTTAAGCAAAAAATGAACCCCTTGTATAGTTTATACATGGAATGAGAGTAAGAGCCTCTTGAAATGAGGATATTCAATTTTGTTAGCTCTATCAAATCACTAATATTTCCATTTCACAGATTTGTTTACCTTATTGTCTTAATTTTAAATTATTCTTCTGTATTCATATAAAAATGCTACACTCAAAGTTAGTTAAGTATAAATGGAAAGACAAAACCTTGATTATTGGAAGACACTCTGTAGAAGAGGTTTCCTTCTTAATTCTACAGGTTTAAATGAGTGTTGATACACTGATGCAAGTCGCCAATGCTCAGGATAGTCCTGGCCTGTGGTCCCAGGCCACAATGAGAACGGTGGCGCAAGTGTTCCGATTGAATAACTCTTTTTTGCAAATGGCGCCCTCATTTTAGGTACTTGAACTTGTTTTGAACTGTGTTGTTTAGATGATGTACTAGAAATGTCCTGGCTGCCAGCTAAACTACCATTACCACCATTATTGGGTTTTCCAGCTTTAAAAGCCATTTTATATTCTGTTTTTGGTTTCTTTTCCTCTTGCATGGATCCTGGAGGAGAGGCTTTCAAGTCACAAGCCATGCATGGCCGGGAGTTCAATAGCCTGTTTTTACCATTTGTTTGCACTCCTGTAGTTGTTAGGTTAGGTGAACTCTGATAATGTTTCACTTTTGATAGATTTTGTGAGTCTAATTCAGAAGACTTAATAGATTGTTGACCACTCGTGCTTTTTCTTCTGGAGTTTTGTGAATCTGCTGAAGTTTTTCTTCTTTCCTCTGGTAGTACATTAGGACTGTTATTTTCTTTTGAGTTGTTATTGATGATATCCATCACTGCCGAAGGGTTAGATCGCTCTTGTAGTTTTTTCAACCGATCATGTAATTGCTTCTCTTTTCCATCATCAGAACCCCAAGCAGTTTTTGGTCTATTCCTTCTTCTACCTGCACTTTCTTTAGACACAGATTGTAAGCTAGATGCTGACAACCGTTTTTCCATTTTCTTTTGCTCCTGGCTGGAATGTGGGAAAAGTTGCTCATCATCGGGAGGAGGTGGAGAAGGTTGATGCACTAATGCAAATACAGCTGGAGCAGCACTTCCATTGCTGCCATCAATATGAGGTGATCTCTTTGGCTCATCTTTGGGATCAATTGGTTTGAAGTCCCAACACAATGCGAGCTCTATTTCTGACATATGTTCTTTGCGCTTTGGTTGGGAAGTCTTGGGTCGAGCCACATCATGAGATTCACGGCGATGCAAGTTACCCGTGGTTTTTGGGCGATACACTTTCAGTTTGCTACACTGAGTAGGTGCCGGCACACCATACCCTTTTACTCCCACAGCAGCTGCACGAGGTTCCATACTTAAACCCATGCCAGGATTTTTCACTTGTTTCAGTTGCAGAGACCTGTAAAATACATTTTAGAATTCAGATTGATCAATTAATAAGAAGAAATATAAAAATGGTTCATATAAATAGTGTTGCTAATAAAAGAGTTTGTGTCAAATTTTAACAGGAATAAAAATAAAATATTACAATTATTAAAAACTTAAGAATACACGCAAGTATTGGGCTGAATTGCATTTGTTTAGGGATACTTGTAAATAAAATAAAATGTTGCTCAAGAAGAAACACCAAGTATGATGCTGCTGAAGAGATCCTAGCTTAACTGGCAACAACTCACAATTTGAGTCAGTTATACTACAAATTTTAATCTTGAACCTTCATTTCACCATATTACAATTGACTCTTACTGTTAACTGGTTTCTAACATAAAAAAACTCAGTTATATAAAAAAAAGCACCACAACTCTACAAATTCTTTTGTGTGATACATTAAAAGGTAAATGTAGATGTTAGGTATTAATATGTTATACCAACACAATATATTTCTGTTTATAATGAAGAGAGCAGAATACATAATGTGTAATAGGGAAATAGTTTCGATGGGGTACATGAATTTATGTGGATTAATAAAACAAAGTATTGACAATTCCTAGTACAGAAATATGAATAATTGGACTTAAAAAATTTAATTTTTATTTGACCTATAAGAAATGTAAAAAACTTGAAAATTAATATTTAGTTTGTAAAAAAATAGAAGTATTAAAATAATTCTCACACTGAAGTTGTTGAATGGTTGGATTTAATAAAAGTTTATTCACAACGTGTGCAATAAAATATAGCAAACAAACTTAATATACTTCATAAATCCATTAAGGAGACCTGAAACATGATTATGAATTCAAGAAAAACAAATTCTACACATATGAATTACATACTATCTTAAGGACACTGTAGAGAGCACTGGACAATACTAGCTTCGTAGGAAGATAAGCAAGCGAAAGAATGTTTAAGTTAAAAGATATTTGCCAGTTGTGTGATATCAATTGACTAAGGAATTGGATGTAGACAAAAAGGATTTATTCATCCTAGATTTTCCTGGACTGTCCAAAATGTTTCCTCCAATTTGGGAAAATGTTCAAGGAAACGTGTTGCCTGGAGATAGCGGGATAAATTGTTCTGAACTATTTGTTAAAAAAAGTCATGGTGAGAATCTCACTATTGGTAGTTGTCATTCTGACTACTCTCCAAACAAGGCGTACAGCCTACAGCTGTTTATAAAACACATTATAGGCCAAGTTGTAAGTTGACAACATTAATTTTTGTCCTTCTATTAAACTTTTTTTCAGTTCTTGATGTTCGTTCTGAACATATTTTAGCCTCTGAAGCAGCAATCACCTATCAATATAATCTCATTAAATTCATTACCTGCTTGTAACTAATTAAAAACATTAAAAATGACAGTGAGTTTTTGAAGAATGTTGATAATGAAAAATAGTTTTTACACACAGTTGTCATGAAATAATACAAGTCAGTAGGGAAATAGTTTCAATGGGGTACATGAATTTATGTAGGTTAATAAAACAAAGGATTTACAATTGTATGGGTATAATTAATCTCTCAAATAAGTTCATTATTTACTATCCAAAATAATGATAAATGTTTTAGGCTTTGACCCCCCCCCCCAAATGTTCTATAGTTTTAACTCATTTGTCCTAGATTTTCATTTATGCTTTATATAGTAGTAAAAATTGAAAAGTACGTTTTTTATTACTATAAAAAACATTCAGCAGAAATACTGAGAGATAAGCAGAAATTAAATGTTCCCCATCATAAAACGTCTTTTTAAAAAAAAAACACATATTATAATGCTGTGATTTTATATAATGCCCTAAATGACGACCTTAAGGCTGTAGGAGATGTTGTTAACTTTAAACATAGTCTCAAATCCTTTCTAATTGAAGAATGTTTTTATTCAGTTAATGACTTTTTAAATATCCAGTAATTAGACTACTCTGTAATTGTTATGACTGTATATATATTAGTTTTGTATAATGCTTTATATTGACACAAGCCAATGCATGTCTATTGTGTTTATGGCAATAAAGTTATTTTTGATTTGATTTCTTATTGTTAAAGTGCAGGGGATCGTGTTAAAAAATAAATAATTCTCATTCATACCAATGTATGGAGTGTGTTCCATCTATCAGGATTTTGAATCAATGATCTAATAAATGTTGTAACTTGATTTATAATAGAATTGGGAAACAATTTGAAGCAATAAAAGGACTATAATTTGTAGAAATAAAAACTCATAAAAGGCCTCAAGTATACATTTTAACCTTTTATTGGATAATGTGAGTTTTTATTACTACGAATCACAAAATATCCAATAAGTGAGTTTCTTCATGTTAATAAATGAACTGTTTACTTTGTGAATGTGCTATGGAAAAGTTCCAACTTCTAAACCCAGATTAAAACAAATTTTTTAGTGAAAATTAAAAAAGATTAGTTTTAGAAGTGATTTATAAGAAAGCTTCTATTTATCAGGTATGATTAAGAAATTATCATAATCATATCCAGTATCCAGGTGGCTGAACGCTGTAAGGTGTCATGACTTTGAGTCTGAGTTAGAGATAAGGTAAGTTTGAATACTAGCCTCGATTGTAAGTATTTATCAATAATATTCACCTTGTTCTATACTAGTTTTCCCCCTTACCCTGTCTGAATATGTTTCCACCACAGATCAATAGCATATATGGAATGTGTAGAGTTGGGTTAAAAAGGAGATTGGCCTCTCCTTAGACAAATTTCATTTTGTAAAAATAGAACTGTAAAATATGAAAATTAGTGTATGCAGAAAAACGTCACAATCATAATAACAGTATTTTTGTTTAAAAAATCAACATACTTGTACAAAGCATCTTCGATGGTATCAGGCAGAGGCTGGTGTTTCTGGTTGTCTAATGCTAGGTTCTTTGCGACCTGGGCACTGCAGTATACGCTGGCTAGCGGAGGTCCCTTGGAAAAGATTTGGGGCTCATCTACTTCCACCCCAGAGTCATGTGGAGAGGAGTCACGTCTTGATCCATTGTGCTCCTCTAGTAGAGGCGACCGAACATTCTTCGTGTATTCGTTAATATCGTCTTGTACAGCTTGCGACGTGTTGATGACCTGTACATAAATAATATTTTTTGGTATATTTTATTGCTTATTTTAACTTTGTTTTTGTGCCAAAATGAAATGTTCTTTATGTCTTAATTGCAGAACAATTTTAACAACCTCCAATTATATACGAGGAAAAAAATATTTTAATTTTTATCTTAATGTTTGGAATTAGTTTTAAGTTTCTACAGAACCTCTTGTGAATTGTAATAAAGTTGAGAAGGCTTCATTTTGTTTTAAAACCTCCAAACAATAACCGATATTTTGTTTAAACTTAAACTACAAAAAGCTATCAGAATAGTAAAAGATGCTCCACAAAACATAAACTTTAAACCCTATTTTGAAAAAATTGACAATATATTTTCCTTTTTTTTATATGATTTTCACAGGTTAATATACCAAATAAAGTATTTTTAAATTTACTATTCAAAACAATATTCATAGAAGAAACAAATTCAGTTTAAGAAGAATCTATTATGCAATGTGTAATCTATTTATTATTCTCCGAACACTGTAGTTAATATTTCTAAATTCATTACCTCTATGCATATGAAATTAAAATGAACATTCAGAAAAAAATCATTCCTGAATGAATCCCTCTGGTCTGAGGAAGATAACAGTAGTTAACTGAAATCGATCACCATAATAGTTTTACATTACTAATATGTTAATAAATTAGTTTTGTGTGACTTTCACTTGAATTGTAATTAATGGTGACAAGTTTTTTTATAGAAAATATATTCAAATTAAGTATATTTTCTTTAAAAGTCTGCCATAATTTTTTTTATCTATTAAGATATAGTTTCATTTTTCCTCTTGTCACAAGGTAAGTCTAGTCAACTAAAAATGATCATGAGGTGCTATTATATTCTTAATAATCTTTAAATCTCTGTACTATGATATTAGGTTATACTGCTTCAGACCAGGACTTAATGTAACAGGAAAGGTAGGGTATCAGAATTAATTTTAATACACTCATAAATTTTTCATTTAATGTTAAATATTTGTGCATCTAATAAACGGCTGTTTTGTGGTCCATTGTAAAAATAATGCAGTTTAAGTCATCTGTGGTAACAGACCTCACTAACTAAATTCCTGGCATAAATATCCCTATTAGGTATCTATGGTAGGTGTACATAATCAAGAGTATCAACAAACTTACCTTAGATGATAAGTCCACTAACACAGGGCACAGGTGAACGTATAGACACAATACATAGTCAGTGATATCTTCATTAGGTTAGAAGAAAGACCAAAACGTATATCTTCTCACTTGATGAAGATGTCAGTGGTATTGGAAATTTGTGCTTTATAAATTGTGTCTTATATGTTCACATGTTTATTGTTTTAGTTGAATTATTCTCCAAGGTAAGTTGTTGATATCTTCTCTCTTATCTTTTACCATTGAACTAATTGTTCTGAACAGTCCTAGTTTATAGATTTAGAAGGCTCGTACATAAGTTATTGACAAAATTATTGTTAACTCTTTTAATTTGAGTAGTTATTTAAACAGAATAAAGTTGAACCAACCTCTGGAGTCCGGTCACGAGCCAGCGTGCAAGAGTAATCTTGTTCATCGTGCTTGTCATATGGCTGCCTGTCATTGATAGGGAGAGGACTGAGCTTCCGAGGACTCTCTTTAGCTTCGATTGCACTCAACTGACAATTATCTGACTGCACTTTAGGTCCCTGTGTCAAATGGTATATGCAAAGCTTTGACTAAACTGTTTTATATAATATTTAGACATTGTTATAAATTTAAAGCTCTTACTTATTACCAAAGTTTGGTTATAGGTCAGTAGTATTAATATAATCAGAGGGATATATGGTATCAGCAAGTTTACTAGAAAACGCAAGTATACAAACTCAAGAAACAAATAAAGGCACAAGGAGTAACAAACTGTTGGTGCTACTGGTACTTTCCTCAAGCCTGAAGTAGGCTCAAAATCTGTAGGCATTGATCTTGTAACTTGTGTTGACTTTTATTTGTTTCTAGTGTTTATTATTTCTATTATTTTTTTCATATTCTAATCAGGCTTTGTGTTTAGTTAAAGACAATGCCATAGACCAATTCAGACTTCATTTTGTCTTGCTTCAAACCAAATTCTGTTAATGTTGTTTCAGTTTTATACAGAACTAGCTGTGTCTGGTCTTGAAAAATGGTCACAGCCTTCTTGTTTACCAACTGAAGAGCACATCATTTGTAATTGTTAATGTGAGTAGCAATTTGTATATGGATATTAACTATCCAATACCTACCCATTTGCTCAATGTAAATATTTACGAGCCCTTCCACCCACTCAGTTTGTTTACATCTTAACAGACTCACTTGGCCACACAATGACTCAACTAGGAGCATATTATTTGGCCCAAGCTTATACATATAACAGGTAACCCTGTTCTTCTTAAACTTCTTTTAAGATTTATTTATGTAGTAAAGGTGTGATGGTTATATAATAGACAAATAAAAAATACTTGGGTTTATTTCGAGAATATAAAACTCTTCTGATAAATGAAATGCTTCTAGGATCGAGTCATAAAATGTATGATAAATTACATTACTTTACGCAGCAATGTACAAAGAAATTAAGTCTATTGTGTGTAGATTTCAATTATACTTTTTAAAGAAGGATGAAAGACGTAAATAATTATTGCTATAAAGGAGCATTCATTGGGACCCGGAACACTGGCTTCTTATTCATAGTAACTGCATCATTTCTTCTTGGTGCCCCATTCTTCTTGATGATGGAGTATTCTCTCAAGCATCGCACCTAAATTTTACCTACCACAGGCCTCCCACTCATCCAATTAATATAGGCTCACTAATAGCCCTTATACTTTTAGTGTGGGGGGCAAGAGGCCTTAAAACATTGGTATTTATAGATCAATTTAACATGTTTCATTCATGTCTGTCTTCACCTGTTTTTTTCTGAGAGGCCGATCCCCTTTTTAACTTTACTCCACCCATTCCCCATTTACTATTGATGTGTGTGGGGAACTCATCAGACAGTATGGAGGAGAACAAGGTATTAGATGAATATTGTTGATAGAAACAGTCAGGCCTTATCGAACCTGCACTATCTCTAACTCAGGCCCAAAGTCCTGACACTTTACACCGCTTGGACAGTGATTCTCCCAATCGTGCAATAGATATGCATAACATTTGTCAGATCAGATGAGCACTGCTTTGAGATGTGGTCCTTTCAGATTTTGAACAATATATGTCTATTAAAGGTTCAATATAGTGAACCATTTATTATTTGATATTGTGTTTTCAATTATAAATGGCGAAGGATGACATTTAAAGTATTTAAATGTAACTTTTGAAAAATTACAAAAATGATCTAATGGTCCTCTAGGACAGTTCTTTACCTATAAAATAACAATTCAGGTGTTGTCATACGGTCATTATTACAGACCAAATCCTTCAAATAGAATCCAATGTTATGACATTTTTCATGAAGCAAAACGGCCTTCTTTATTAAAACTTTTAAAAATACGAAGGAATTAAAATTTGTTGATTCTATCAAAAGTTTGGTACTCTCTTTTCTCTTTATACATGGTTAGTAGCAAGAATATATCATAAAATATTCCACTCTGTTAATGTTGCTCCACATTACTTACTAGGCATGTACTGTCGTAAGACAATACTATCATTTGAATAATTTATCATTAAATCAATTATTTACATCTATTTACCAATATTTATGGCTTTGCCACTGTGTAATAAATAAATTACAGTAACTGTTGCAATACAAATAAAAACATAAAATAGTTACAAATGCAATTTAATTTTGTAAATGTAACATAATACTAAAACATTTTAGCAACTCAATCTTTAAATATCCAACAGTTAAAACTATCTTCTCATTCATTCTGTAAATCATCATTAAATTTTTATTTCTGTCCTTTAATTATTTAAAATCCCAGGTATTTTGGAGGTTCATAATCGCTAATTTCTTTTGATTCGCTTTGGCTTGGAGCACTCTGTAAAATTATAAAAGAAAAACACAAAATTAGTTTTGCACATCATAACTAAAAAGTTTAAGGTTTGCAGAATGTTAGTAAATTTAGTGTTGTTGACAAGCAAACAATTCTAGAACTGCTCAAATATATTGATAGTTAGTTTTAGAAAAACATTATATAAATTGTTTAGCCTTGGAAGATTGGCTAAGATTGTTTATTATTATGAAAGTAAAGAACTACAAAAATAGCAAACTTAAACTTAAAAATTAAGCCATTATTATCAAATACTGAGAGATTACAAAAATTTTAATTGCCTCTAAGTACTTTCTTCTGGAAGTTTACAGTTTTGTTAGGAGTCAAAGAGTTAACAGATGATTTCTTTAACCATATCTTAAGATGATGAACAAGTATTCTTGTTATTACTGTTTAGAGATCACATTTTCGGTAAAAAATCTGCATATTTTATTCATTTCATGTGCAATTTAATACTTGGTAGAAATATAAAACTTCAAAACTAAAAGCAAATTAAATAAATATTTGCAAAATATATATATAACAGAATGTAATACATTTTGAAGAGGCTCTCCTAACTGACATAACAGTTATTTAGTTTACTATATTGGTTGTTGAATGAGCAAGACAACCCAAATGTTGTATGTAGGCAGAATGTTAATAGTAGGTAGAATGTGTAACCCATACACGTGCGGTGGTATTGACTCACCCACCCGCTCATACACGTGCGGTGGTATTGACCCACCCACCCGCTCATACACGTGCGGTGGTATTGACCCACCCACCCGCTCATACACGTGCGGTGGTATTTACCCACCCACCCGCTCATACACGTGCAGTGGTATTGACCCACCCACCCGCTCATACACGTGCGGTGGTATTGACCCACCCACCCGCTCATACACGTGCGGTGGTATTGACCCACCCACCCGCTCATACACGTGCGGTGGTATTGACCCACCCACCCGCTCATACACGTGCGGTGGTATTGACCCACCCACCCGCTCATACACGTGCGGTGGTATTGACCCACCCACCCGCTCATACACGTGCGGTGGTATTGACCCACCCACCCGCTCATACACGTGCGGTGGTATTGACCCACCCACCCGCTCATACACGTGCGGTGGTATTGACCCACCCACCCGCTCATACATGTGTGGTGGTATTGACGCATCCACTTCCCTATACACAATTTTTGAAATATCACAAGATTTGTAGAAAAAGTTGTTTTTATTTCATATGTAAAATGCTCATATTTTAAGTTATTAAAAGTTGAACAAAACTTTCAGTCAATTGACACAAAATGTATTAAAGTTTAAAGTTAGTTTGTATTGTAATTTGTTATTTCTTTAATTAAAAAAATACAGACTTTCAACTGCTAATTCTGAGGAGTTTTAGTTACATTTTATATCTGACTGAACATTATAACAATATCTATATTTTCGGTGACAACCGCGTCAAGGTACTTTCTACAATATTTACAAGATGACCAGAGTTTCGCCCATACTGTGATGTGGCATCTGAGTCTCAGAGAAACCACTGAGGATGCCAAATCACAGTATGGGTGAAACGTCTGGTCATCTTGTAAATATTGTAGATAGTACCTTGACGCGGTTGTCACCAGAAAATATAGATTCTAGTTATGACACCGGCCGCTTAAGCCTAAGTTCTAAGATTATAACAATATCTCCAAAAATATTACATAATAGATATGAAAAGCTCTGAATATTTGTGTTGTGTTATAATACAAAGAATTCTGAATATGATAAAGTTACACTTCAACTAATCTCAAACCATCTCACCGCAATAAAGACCGAGGGAGCTTAAGAATTTAATTTAATATGTTATATGGTTATTGATTACAATGCTTTATTTTGACTTTAAACTCACGAAAGATCTTTTTCCTAAATCTTTACTGGGTGTTAGGCAATGGTTTTTATTATACGTATGTGCTAGAATCTGTTCGTTATGACCTTTTTGACAATATTAGTCATTAAAAATGAGTCTTAAAATGTTTTTGTACTTATTAGGATCTCGACCTTTACAACAGATAAACAATAATCTTTTCCAACTCTATAAGAATTGCCAGTACCTTTGGTCTCGCTGGAGGTAGTTTGGAGTGCTCAAGTATCGGCGCATGTGACGAGCGTTTCTCCCACGAAGTGAGACCTCCAGTAGGCTGTGTCAGTTCCGAGGCTGAAAGCACCAGAATTATAGTATTTTAAAGCCCTCCTCATAAAAGTCTATTTTAAAATATTTTATATTGTTTCATCAGTGTCTAATTATATATTATTACCAAAATAAAATTATTTTTTATAGATAATTAAATGACTTTACAGAAACTTACAGTTAGAATAATTTTGAGGAATACTCAATACCTGTTTACTCATTATGACAGGTGTACATTTATTAAATAACAAAAGATTTCTTATTCAAAGCTGAACTGTTAACCAGTTTTTTTTTTTGTTTTTTTTTTAGAAATACAAGACTTTTTGGCCTACCTTTAACTTAGAATTTCAAGAACCCCAATTTAACACAAATTTTATTTATTTAATAAATCTAATATGTTTAATTTTACAATGCCCAAATATAAACTAGTGAATCACAATGTTTTTATAAGTAATCCTGGGATTAGAGTATATGTCAATTATTAATTTGTGTTAAGAATTTTTAAAATACATATTTAATTATTATTCATGACCAAAATGGTAAAGTAGCGAATGTGCAAAATTGGCGATTCTTTGTCAATACATTAAAAAGCATGCGTTTATTGACATTTATCCTCTATCAAAACAGCTAATGTGTAGAACCAATATTTACTTCAATGTACTTCAACAAGCAATGTTTAGTTTAGCGAATCTACTACTACTCCACTGTTCACAATGATAAATTGTTCTATGTGAACTTTCAACAAGCAGACAAAGAATCTGCCACATTCATGCTTTTACCAAATCGTATTTTTAACATTGCAAAATGTCAAAGAGCAGTGCTTAAATAACGTAAATAATGAAAGATCTTAACATATCTCAATAAAATAAAACCTTTTCAATGTTAACAAGTCGTCATTTTAAAAAAAACCTCAAAGCAGAACAATTTTAACTGATTAAATATTAATTTGAAGCAAATATGTTGTTATTCTTCTGTGGAATCAGCTGATTGATTAATTTTATTTTGTTAGCCTATTTTAGACATGTCTTTAGGTTCTCATTTTATTTTATTTACAACGGACATATCTCCATTTTACAAGTATTGTAAAGTAACCACAAACAACTTAATCTAAAAATAAATTTGCAATAACGAATGAATATACAATAATGAATGAAGGTGGCTAATAAGACTGAGACAGAACAATGAATGAAATATCAGCAATTATGAAGTAACATAAATATTAGGAGTAAGATAACTATAAGTACCAAACACGATACAATAACAGAGTATAAGACAAGTAGGTACAGGTGTTACAATATAATTATAACAATAACACTATCAGATGGCAATAACTATAGCATAATATAACAAGAGTATACAGGGTGTCCCGTAAGTAACCAGCCAAACTTCTGGAGGTCATTCCTTGGGTTAAAACAAACAAAAAATTTCAAGTGTACAAATCGTCTATCTCGCTCCATTATCTGGCTATCTGTCTGTATGTGTTTTTTACTAAAAACTTAATATCTCAAAGGTTATTTAAGATAAAACCATGAAAATTGGTATGAATGTTGATCTTTACAGTATGCATGTACTATTTAAATTTCATTTTTTTACAACAATATTTTTCAAAATAGCGGCCATTTTAAATTCTTAAAGCCAAATATCTTAATAACCTTAAATTTTACTAAAAACTTGTAAGTTACAAAAAAGTTTGAGAATTTATTTCTATAAATAATTATATAAAAAGTTTTAAGATTGAACAACTATTAACTGAGAAATTACAATTTTTATCGAATTTGAACACTAAAGTTTTCAATTTTATTAATATCAAGCATATTTTTATTTGATAAAATTGTAATTTCTCAGTTAATAGTTGTTCAATCTTAAAACTTTTTATATAATTATTTATAGAAATAAATTCTTAAACTTTTTTGTAACTTACAAGTTTTTAGTAAAATTTAAGGTTATTAAGATATTTGGCTTTAAAAATTTAAAATGGCCGCCATTTTGAAAAATATCGTTGTAAAAAAATGAAATTTGTACATGCATACTGTAAAGATCAACATTCATACCAATTTTCATGGTTTTATCTTAAATAACCTTTGAGATATTAAGTTTTTAGTAAAAAACACATACAGACAGATAGCCGGATAATGGAGCGAGATAGACGATTTGTACACATGAAATTTTTTGTTTGTTTTAATCCAAGGAATGACCTCCAGAAGGTTGGCTGGTTACTTACGGGACACCCTGTATATAATGATGATACATGTCACTCTGCAACCAACTTCGAGGAAAGTAACTAAAGCAAATAAGTCTAGAGGAGCTTTAACAAAAAAGGTACACATTTTCCAGTGAAAATGGCACATTAGAATTTTTCCTTGATATTCTAAATATTTCTGAATCCCTCATAATGGGGGCTCTTAAAAAAAAGGGGAATTCTTCTCCCCGACCTAATAGGCTAACAAGATCCACCAAACAAAGTAAGCCCTATTACTGAATAATTAATTAGAAATCATATTTCGTCATTCTCGAGAAAGAAATCTCATTAAGCAAGAAAGAAATCTGCATAACAGTATCTGGATAGTGCCTTAAATTTAATAACATTTAAAATTTTTGTACAAATACAAGTACAGTGATGAAAACAAAAATCCAGTATCTTTAGAGAAATACAGATGGATATTTTGTGAGTAAAAACTAAAATTTCACAAATGGATGCTCACTAAGAGCAAAAACATGATGCTGACTATGATAAAAATTCCTATACTGAACACTATGAACATAAAGAGGCGGCTCGAAAATCAGAGACAAGGGCAACGAAGAAGCAAAAGAAAACCAAAATATTTTGGCCATCTGATCACATCTTGAAGCTATTCTCAACACACCAAATGGAGCTAATGGGCCATTCTTCTATGTCCGAAAATTGATGGTATATTACCTAACAATCTACAATATTAGGGATGCAAGTGTTACCTGCTGTGTCTGGGATGAGACGGAAGAAAAATCAAGGCAGTATAGAGGTTCTCACTTGCAATTATACATTTTTAATTAGCTAAACTAGTGCTAATTTCGTTAGAATGATGTCAGACAGGAGGACAACAACAAAAATTCCAGATTAATTTCAATGAATGTTATCAAAGATCAGTGAATGTTGTTGATTTCCTCAATCAAGCAAATCGACTACACATTTTTTGAAACTGGAAATAGTCAGATGGAATGTGACTCCATTCATGCCAAAATTTAACAACACGTAAAAATGTTTTAGTTTTACTCCGGTAGGGCGGTGCCAAGTAATAAAAACAGCAAGAACCAAGTCAACTCCATTTAAGGTAAAACCTTTGTGCCATGACGATTTCATAGATTTTTATGTTGAAAAGATTATTTTTAAGGACCCTGAAAATAATGACATAAAATGTCATGTTCTTTTCAAGAAGCCACTTGGTTTCAGTGCTGGATAACTGTCCCAAGTGCTTTATTTGTCAAAACAGGATACTCAAAAGAAGCACCTTCTGTTAAGTATGATGCAAAGTTGAGCAAAAGAGGCAAGCCTTCTAAATTATAATCCTAAGGGCCGGTTTTGGAGTCAGGGTTTACGTAGACCTGGTCTAACGTCAGTCCTGGTATAAATTAGTCTTGGACTAATAATCGAGTTTCTGAGATCGGGATCAAAGTCTTAAGTCATTTGTCTGGGTTTATCCTAGACTGGGCTTAACTTTAGACTCCAACTTAAACCAGGACCAAAGAAATACTTGTAGAGAATTTTGTTTTGTGGAGCGACAGCCTTTCCCAGACGGCGGCAACTAACTATCAAAGGCAGCGAAACTCCGGCATCGTTGTTTTCCTAATTCGTTGTTTCTTTCATATTTTAGTTCAGTCTTAAAGGTGGTTCTGTGCAGTGCGTATACTCTAGCTGTGTTTTTTTATATTTACATTTTATTTTATTTTTAGTAACTTGTTAGGAGTAGCCTATGTTACGTCTTATACTTTTTTGTAAGTGTTTACATTTTTTAACAATTTGAAATGGAAATGGAAGGACTTTCAATGTAGACCAAAGAGGAAAGGAATGAAGACAAGAAGAGGAGAATTAATTTTTCCAAAGAAGAATTGTAGTTGGTTAGGAAACTTGTTCTTAAGCACCCAGCTGTCGATAAGAAACGCCACGATAAAAAATCGAGTCCATGAAGAAAGAAATTTGAGTACACATTACAAATGAGTACAATTAGGAAGTTAACATAACGATACGAAGCGAAAATCAAATTAAAGATGCTTGGAAAAGAAACAAGTGAGAATGGAAGAGTGAAAAAGCAACTGAGAGGCGTCATAAATTCAGGACTGGCGGTGGACCACCCTCGCCACTAAAATAAGTGGATAGCTACGAAAATGACATGAATGAAATATTAACAGTTACCTTTGGACAGCTACCTGACGATGACAACATGGCTGCCATTAGTACACTAATGCAATCACGTAACTTATGTTTATTGTAATAAATTTAAATACCAGAGTATTTTACACCCAAAATAGAACAAACTAGAAATACCATGTCTACTATTTCTAGTATAAAAGAGTTCCGTCAAAGACGCACAGCACACCAAGAAAGCCATAATTTTCAAAACATTTGTTTTTGGTATCCGTTGCATAATCCCCCGTAGGAAATTTAATGTATTGATCCTTCATTTCCAGACATATTTCCAAAGCCACTTGATGAATAATTTTGCATACCGTTGATTCTCCCACATTAAATAGATCGCCAGTGTCTCTATGGAACATTCCAACAGAAAAGAATCTCAAAGCGATTAATACCTGTTTCCAAGTCTGAATCTCATGAGGATCTCTGACGTCATTTTTGACGATTCTATTTAATAACAAACGAATCAATGTTTGTACACTTCCTTTCGATAATCTATACCTATCTTTAAATTCCTCTTCAGTTAAATCTTGAAATGGATGTTGCACTTCTCACATTCTTGGTAGAACTGCAGGAGGGACATAACGAACATAATCCAAATAGTCTACGTAATCCATAGTTGCACACAGTGACATCGACTCGCGCACATTACAACGTCCAACTAGCGACTGAAAATCACTCGGAAAGTGGAAGAAACGAATGAGTTCAACAAAAGCGGAACTGAGTAGATAACCAACGACTCGGATCTGCCCTTAGCCAGGTCTAGAAAAGGCGCAAATTTAGATCAGGACTATCTCATTTTTCTTGATCCTGGTTAAATTTTGATCTCCGAAAGCCGTTGGTTTAAAATATTAGTCTAGGTTTAAAAAAAACCCCTAACTCCAAAAGCCGATTGTCCGAGTCCGGGTTTATCCCTCCCACTTTAGACTCGGTCGAAAGTTAGTCCTGGGTTAGCGCTAAACCCGAACTCTGAAATTGATTTTCTTAGACCTGGTCAAAAAACCAGTTTTTTTTAAAACAAGACTAGCGTTAAACCGTGACTCCAAAACATGCCCTTACTCATCGAGACCTCCAATAACGTCAAAAAAGCTGATAAGACCTTAAAAAGCTCTGCAAGGACCTGCAGATTCCATGTGTCTAAAATGATTTTTACATTAACCTCCCCTCTGAAGATAATGTACAAATGCCCTCCCAAAACCAGACGCATCTGAAGAATGTGAGACTGAATAATCACAGCCAATGTTTCATGTTTCCCTTTAAAAAGTATAATCAAACTGTTAACAAAATATTCTATGTATTTTTTATTTTTGAAATACATTTATTTTAATATTTCTGTTCAATATATATTCTTTTTTCCTTGTTCTGTTCTCTTATCTCCTTTAGGAAACCTACTTATGGGTGAAAATAAAGGAGTCTTCTTTATGAACGCTTTATTTCTGAACATCAAGTAGAGATAATTGTGTCAAAAATTACTATTATAAGACATTATGGTTGTCAATGAGTCTTTGGTTTTTAGCTTGGACTCTGCTACTGAGTATATGGAGTGATCTGTCAGCCAGAAGTTAAGTTTTCCTTCAGAATCCTCCATGTTAGTTTCTTGAAGTCTGTGGGTAGATGGTTGTACACATTTGTTCCAGTGTATATTGGTTTATCCTAAAAAAATGTCTTGCTACAGGTATATTAGAAGAATATCTAGTATTACAAGTGTGATCTCTTTGTTGTGTTGCAAGTTCTAATCTGTGTCCTAATTCTTGGACATAGGTATTACAGTTTTAATTTTTAGAGTCTTAAATTATTCTCTGCAGCTTTCTTGCACATTTAGGTTTACAATACATCTAATAGCTGACTTCTGTGCAACAAGGACTCTGTTTGGATTTGTAGTTGACACTGCATTCCAGGCCACAGTGCCATATCTCAGATGTGCCTCAAACAGGCAGATTTTCTTTCTCAGATAGGTAGATTTTTGATCTCAAGTAGAACTCCTCAAGTGTGTAAAATTAGTTGTTCAGTAGCTAATTTTTCAATTAAGTATTTAGTTTTCTTATGTTGCAAATCTTTAGTGTCTTAGTAGAGCATTGCATAGTTCCAGCTCTAGAGGGGGCAAACTCCAGCATTAGAGGGTTTTTTCAGAAGTAATAGTGGTGTGCCCCTTGGCAATGTAATGTCAGTTTGCTGACAAATAGGGAATGTTTGATTGTTGATTTCCTTCTAAGTTAGTTGCTAAACAATGCAGTGCAGTGTTATCCTGTAGGACGTAAAATGACTTAACTGTAAGGATTCTTAGTTCTTTGTGATTTCTCAGTATGCATGTGTCTCTTGGTTTAAACCCAGCATAATACTAAATGGTTTGGTAATCAATAAAGACTTATTGGCGTAGGTTTGCGTCTTAACTTTAAAAATAAGTTAATTTGTCGTTTAAAATTAAAACAAAAAATGAGGATTGGTACATGCAAGAATATATTAAAATTTCATTGCTAAACTTGTCTATGAATTAGTTTTTATAAAGAAAACACTAAGACGCCTTTCCCCGCATTGTATTTTTTCATTACTCAGGTGTTTCTAGTAGTACCAACCCACCACAGATTTTATTATGGGGTGCTTAGTTATTTTAACAACTAAATAATTAAATGAAAACCTGCTAGCTGCGCTTAAAGGTGTAGATTTATTTGATATTAGATTCACATTACCTATTTAACATCTTTAGTCATAATTACAGCAAAACAGTTAATTATTGAATAATATTATGCAAGTATAAATAGTTACAGGCTACATAGTAAACTTTGTATTAATGTATTGTTTTTCGAAATAAATATTTTTTTAAATCTATTAAACTATTTCTGTCCTACAAATTGTGAATACAAACTTTATATTTAAAAATTACCCTGTATATAAACCTGTAAGGCCTATATTCAATTTGGGAGTAAACACGAGTCCTTCATTTAATTTATTAATTACATAATTCCTTACATTTTATGTATTTTTATTACTTTTATTTTTTTGCTCTGAACTATAATTATTGTGGGACATTTAAATAGCGAAATATGATGTACGATATATTTTAAGATGTAGTGTATATGCCATAGATTTATTTCATGTGTAGCAAAATCTCAGATCTATTAAGATATTTATAATTCAGGGAAATTTAAGTTCTATACTTACGTTTGAAGTGTCTCTTAATGCAAGGGCTTATGTAATTTGTTGTCTTTACAAGCTACAAAAACTGAGAAGAAAAGCTAAAGAAAAATGAGAATCTGCCAAAGCAATGAACACAAGTTTATTTGCTTGGTTTTCATGCTCACATTACCATCAGGGTTAGAAGGAAATGCAGCCATTTCCTATGTATTACGTCTGAGACTCGTTAAAATATTACTAGTTGCTGCAATATTAACGTTTGTTATCGTAGCCTAATTTGAAACTAAGAGGACATTATTAAAGCAAAACAATTTATTTGATATCACTACTAATATCCTACTTTTCTGAGAAACTATAACTGACTTTTACTTATTAAGATGATGCTTGTGAATGAGTTAGAATCGAGTTCGTCTATACGGATGATCCTTAAAAAAGGACATTTATTAGCCAGAGCAACTGAAGAAAACTTCATTTTGTGTTAAAGTGTGAACCAATAGTCTGATTTTTGGCTCACTGACCTTGGCCACCACTTAAGGTGGTTAAGGTAATGTCTACCATTGAGCGGTCACCGTGTCTGTTTTTAGAAAACTAAGAACCGAAGGTAACGTCAACAATTTCCACAACTGACTATTTTCAATTATATTAAAATAGTTCATTTTTCAAAATAGTCACTATTATTTTTAATGAATTTTGAATTCTTAGAAACTTATTTAATTTTTACTTGTATTTGCTGTACGTTTAATATTGACTAACGTGTATTAAAAACTTTAAAAAAAGGACCATTGTAAGCCTTAAATAGTTGTATTTCAACTTACTTTAACAAGTTAAGAAAAACTACATAAAAATCACTGTGTCTGGTGTTTGTCTACTTCAAATATAATGCTCCATATCAATGATATTGCTAGACTTAATTGCTCACCAAACTTCCTGGATATTTTGTTGGGTAACTGCCAGGTGCCTCGGAAGTTGCCCCAAGGGTTCTGTGGTGGTCGCTGGACTCCGGGCAGCAGGTGGCCCCGGTCATTGACGATGATGCGAGTGGTAGTCTTGCGAGCCCGGGGCCGCTGGGGCAACCACTTGGGTACCTCCCAGTTGCCAAGTCTCGTCGGCCGGAACTCCCTCTCGAGCTGAAATGAGTCATTGAGATCTCAATTAGTTTTTTGAAATAAAATAATTGGTTTACCATCAAACATGGCTCTAGACTCACGTTGAACGCTAAGTTAAATTTTCCGTTAAGACGACGCTATTAAAATGAATTAGTGTCCGGAGGGATCACGAGGTGGATGCGCAGTAGATTGCCGCTACTGTGACGCACCGTGACTGCCGACTATTAAACACTGAACGTTTATTATGGTCAATAGGTCTACCTGAAAATATGGATTCTAAATGTGTTCACATTAGAATTTCTCTTAATGCAGGGCCTGATAGGCAAAATGTGAGCAAAACTCCTAATTTTTTTCGAGAACTGCTGCTAAGGCATATCGTAGCTTGTTTCTGGACGATACAAAATAGTTAATTTTTGTTAACATTATATTAACGAAATTTTTAATTAAAAACTCCCACATTACACAATTGGTAAACTCAAAAGATTATCTGGTACAAACACGAGTGAGCAAAATACTATTTTGATAATATTTTTTATTTATGATAATATTAAATAATGGATTTTATATTTCAATTTGAAGTTTGTAAGGTCTGCTTAAAAGTGTGCAATCACAGAGTTACATATACTTATTTTATAAATAAGTGTAACCAAGATATTCTGTAGTCTTATTTCTGGAGAAATATTGGTCAATTTTATGACCACCTTCTTCCACCTACTGTGTATCTCGTTGAACGAAAACACTTCTCATTAGGTGAAGTGTTATGACATTATAGGAACATAACTAACACTGTTTACGTGAAAACTGTTGTTTGTGCAATCTCTGAAAATAAACAGATCTCAGAGCATAATTTGTTCTGAGAATAAAGTTGATGACGAGGGATTCAATTCGAGTGTTGATGTTTTTACTCAACAAAAGTCCACTCTAGGATAAGGATGAAGACCAAACAAGTGTATACAGACTTGTTAAGTGTTTTTACAGTTTTGTGTTGCATATCATGTTAAATATCTTTACCATGTTTATAAGTGCAGATAGTAAAGCTGTGTCTTGAACTCAAAGATAGTATGGTAGATACGGCCCACCGTTTGGTTCGAAATCCTTATAAACCATAGACAAATCGACATGGAAGCGTTACGTGGCACATCAAGAGTAAGGAAAGGGTTCTCAGCTCTGGACTTGGGATTTAATAGTAACAGTAAGATATTTATTAATTTATCGCTGGCAAAAAAGGCATTATAATTCTTTGGGCGCAGATCAGACATTTGAAAGAAGAGGCAAAATACACACTTGTATGGATCTAAAACTCAAAGATTTCGTACATAAGGAAGAAGGCGTTAGAACTATTCTCATCACCGGCAAAGACGGCTTGGACTGCTTGAAATGAACGGGTATTTCCTACGTAAGTAGGAATTAAGGTGCTAGAGCTGCTATCATCACCGGCAAAGACGGCCTGGACTGCTTGAAATGAACTGGTATTTCGTACGTAAGGAGGAAGGTGCTAGAGCTGTTATCATCACCGGCAAAGACGGCCTTGACTGCTTGAAATGAACTGGTATTTCCTACGTAAGGAGGAAGGTGCTAGAGCTGCTATCATCACCGGCAAAGACGGCCTGGACTGCTTGAAATGAACTGGTATTTCGTACGTAAGGAGGAAGGTGCTAGAGCTGTTTTAATCACCGTCAAAAACGGACATTACGGCAAATACCACCTTGTATTTATTAGGAATGTTCTGAATGGTTTGGGACTTTTCTTTCTGAATGGAAAAGAACACGAGTAGTTCCGATAAAAAATTGTAGTTTTATAAAAAATAATTGTTTTTTTTTTTTTTTTTTTTTTACACCACTACCACTGTACGTGTATGGATAGGCGGGTGGGTTACTATCACAGTACGTGTATGGGGGGGCGGGTGGTTTAATACCATTTTTGGCACCCCTTTGGCACTTTTTTGATGAAAAATCTGAATTTTTTAAACTAAAATCTTAACTATACGTACTTGTTCAAAATGTCCAGCGGGTCATGAAAAAGCACCAGAATGGCCCGTGAGACGTCTAGAAAGCGAGAGTATTGGAAACAAAGTTTGTTAGCAATTGCAGCCTAAACGTGATGTTTCAATTGCCTCTGGAGGCTTTATTGTATGAGGTGCACTAAAACGAAAGACATTTCCTGATTCAGCGTAAAATTCTACCCCAGAAAAGTGTGTCATACGTCAAGATTTGCGTGGTTTGATTTTTCGCAAAAAACTTCAAATCTTCCAATGTTCCCTTTGGCAATTTTTTTTATGAAAAATCTGAATTTTTGAAAGTGAAATCTTAACTATACGTACTTGTTCAGAATGTCAAGCTGGTCATGGAAAAGCATCAGATTGGCCCGTGAGACGTCTAGAAAGCGAGAGAATTTGAAACAAAGTTTGTTAGCAATTGCAGCCTAATTGTGATGTTTAAATTGCCTCTGGAGGCTTTATTGTAAGAGTTGCACAAAAACGAAAGATATTTCCTGATTCAGCGTAAAATTCTACCCCAGAAAAGTTAAACATACGTCAAGATTTGCGTGGTTGGATTTTTTGCCCATACAACGGTGATATTATTATTGCCCATATATTATTAACATCTGCAAAATTATTTGAGACAATAATTTACAACAGAGTCTTTTGCATGTTAAGAAATACATAACTCCATTTCAGCATGGCTTTTTCCCAGCAAGATCAATAATTCAGACTAATTTATTGAACCTTTTAACATTTTGCACATCATCTTTAGACAGTAACAGTCAATACACTGATTTTTTTAAATCCTTGACATCGTTAATCTCCCTTTTTAAATAAAAGAAAACTTCGTGTTTTTGTTTTTATGATAAATGTATTACATTTTTTTCCTCTTATTTGTTTGAAAGAAAACAATATGTCACTTTTGAAGATTGCTTGTGCACAACAGTTTATTGTGGAATCTGGTGTTCCCCAGAGTTCTAATTTGGGTCCCCTATGTTTCAGTATTTTTATAAATGAGATTACAAGCCACATACACAATAGTAACATGCTGATGACATCAAGATCTTCCGGAAAATATGTTTTGTGTCAGTAAGAAGATATTAGAGAGCATTAATTCTCTGTTAACATGGAGTACAAATAATTTCAAGTTTAAATGTAAAAATAATGTTGTGTGATGACTTTTACAAGAAAATCACATGAAAATGTGTTTCTATTTAATTACAAAATGCATGAACACACTTTGAAAAGGAAAAAAACTATGACTATCATGAAGATACAATCAAAGAAGCATATCATAGAATTAACATAACATCAATAAAATTAAAAATAATAATAACACAACACCTATTACAACAGTTGTCATTCCATACATTAAAGGTAAATTTGAAAAATTAAAAGAATTAATAATAAATTCAACATTAGAACAACATTTTCAAGTAGTCCTACTGTTCATAGTCATATGACCTGTGTTAAACCTAACAATGAAGATCAAAATTCTAAAAATGTTGTGTACAAAATACCCCTTGCATGTAAAAATAGTTGTTTTGGATAGACATCAATACCTGTGAAAAAAAGAATTAATAAATATAAACAAAATATAAAAAAGGACACGAAAACTATTCAAAATTAATTGAACACATTGTAAACACTGGACACAAAGTACTATAGTCAAAATCAAGCATAATTTATAAAGGAACTAATTGGAAAAGAAGAAATATTAAAGAAGCTGCTTGTGTGTTGATTGAGATAAATAGTATTTCACAGCCAACGCAAAACTAAATTCTATGTACATACCTATCTATAATCAAAAACGAAATTACAAAAAAGTATTAATACTTCAAAATAAATTTCAGTGACAACTAATTTATATACATTTTAACTATATACTATAGTTTATCAAATAACTATTTTTGAAAACACATCTTTACTATTTATAATTTTTTAAACATTTCAATAATCATCTGTATTTATTTAAGAGTCTGCAGAGGCTCTCGGCCATGTTGGTTTTAATCTCATAAGAACAATGTTATTTTCGTATTCATATTTTTTCATTTATTGACCGAAATTTGTGTATATGGTGTTATTTTAAATGTTATCATATTGCCCATTGGGTTTTATATTTTGAATACATGCGCCTAGTTTTGAAAAAAATGTGAAAATAAAAACTTCGTACTAAATATCTTTATATTTTTTTCTATAAAACTGATTAGGAATTTGCAAAGCAATTCTGATGCGCATTTCATTCGTGATCAAATGCAATTTTTTGGGAAAAGTCCGTTTAAAATAACTTTTTAATTTGGATACAAGTGATCCTCTGGTTCGAAAACAACATTGTTCTTATGGGATTTAAATCAACATGGCTGATAGCCTCTACAGATTTTTAAATTATAATTATTGGGTATATGTTAATTTTATAAAATGGATTGATAATGATTTTAGACATTAAATCAAAATATATACATAGTAAGTTTTATTATTTAGTGCTGAGAACCTTATTTAATTTTAATGCTTATTAATGTACATTTATTACCATCACGAAGAATGTAATGAAATATAAAGAATTGCTGGAAATATTTAATACTGATAGTCTAGATCTAAGAGAAGGAACGTTCCAATTATCTTTACAAAACCGAACAAAGGTAAAATTGATGATCCACAAAAGCTAAAGCTAGTATAAATGTTCCTAGACCTAGTTCAAGGAATACCTTACACACAGTATTCTAGAACAAATTTCTGTTACAATTATTCCGTTAATACCATGGTACGATTATATAACAAATTTGCTCAATATCTGGATATTTTCAATGACTCGCATTTAACCTACTGTAACCTCGTACTAGAGTGTTGAGTGAGCTTGTTGAAGAATGACATAGCTATGAAATACAAACATAAATAGAAGCAATCTTATCAGTCTAGTTTGTTATTATGTTATCATTCTTATTATAAAATATTGTTTATTATTTATATACAGTACATTAGTAGTGTTATATTTATTATCGTTATATTTGTTTTTGTTGACATTTGTAAAAAATTGTTGATATTGCTTTATTTTTTGTTAATGTTTCTGCTGATGTTATATTTATATTATATATTTTCTTGCCATTTGTATGTATCTGTGGGTTTTAAATTTAATATGCTAAAATCCAATTAATGTCAATTTGTCATACTCTAATGCATACAAGCTGTACTTAAAAATAATGCTACATTATAACTGGGTTTTTGTATCTGTTATGAAGCTTTGAAAAAAATATGACATTGCAAATTTGTAGAAATTTGAAATAGGGATAGGCATTTGACTTCATCAAGGGGGTTTTTATTAATCCTTCTCAACAAGAGCTAAAAATTATCGTGAAATGTGATAAAAAAGTTTAAGCGATTTTATGGACATGGTGTTAATACAGGTGCTAACTTCATAAAATGTTTGCTAATATTTTAGAACTAAATTAAATGCCAACTAATAAGAATGAAAGAACTGTACTGGTAAATTTTAGGGTGTTAGGTTGTTGTTTGGGGATGTACGCTAGCGATCTGGGCATGTCAAGTACTGTACGTTTATTATTACATTTGAATGATCATGGAACGTTTAAAATATCTCTAAATAAAAAAGTAAACCTTTTTGGCTGTTTTATTAGTAAACATTTCTTTCTTTATGTTATTTTTTATGAATAGGCGAAGATACTAATTTTTCATGAATGTGTAAATAATTTTGAAATACATTTATTTAATGAACTGATTCAGTTAGACTTGAACTGAACATTTTAACTTAAAAAACCACCCTATTGAAAGTTGAGCCCTTGTTTGGTCAGGTCGTCCTCCCGACTTGTATGTTATCCCTGCAGTCGTTGTTCTATGACAAACGATCGGATAAACCCTTAGAGCCCCCCAGATCGACAGGTGCTGGCTCCGATTTTTCAAGTAGGATCAACTGGGGGACGTCCAATCGGTGTTTGCTAACAATTAAGTGCTAAATTTCCATGACTCCGTCGTTAGGCTTGTCGCCCCTCGGACCATCTGCCCAACGCCCGCGACCCTCCACAAGTAACAACTTTACGCGCGTAATAGTCGCTTAGAATCGATTTCACTCTGTTTTAGCGGATTGCTTTTCCCAAGCACTTTTTATCGCATTAGTCTATTCCGGATTCGAGTGTCGGGGCTGAGCCCCATCGTGTCGTAGACATGACAGGGCATTGTCGTCAGTTAGTAAAATTGACTCCCAAAGGGTGAAATTGACTTGTTCGGACACCCAAAGGGTAGTAGATGTTCCACAATTGACACAGACGTAAGATTATTGTGTAATCCTATTTAATATGCCTCTAAATAAAAAAGTAAGCCTTTTGGCTGTCTTATTACTGTATTATAAATTTCATTCTTTATGTTATTTTATGAACAGATTAAGATACTAATTTTTGATGAATGTGTAAATTATTTTTGTGTATTAAAAAAGTAAAATGTAAAAATACTTACATACATAAGTCTAATTTTATGGATGTTTTATGGTCTAATGAAAATAACAATGTGCTTTGCGCAGTGGCTAGAAGACGGAATTCGCAGATAAAATTAAGCTTAAACAAAAAGTTGAGAGTATTGTATAAAACATTTGATATAAAGAAGTAATATTCTCATATATGTTTTACTTTATGAACAGTAATTTTCTTCATTCTTCTCTTACTAGTCTCCACTCATTGATTCAGTAGGTTGTGTTTTTGAAAACACTTTCTTAAGATATCAAAGTTGTAAGAAAGCCAAGGAAAGAAAATAATAAAGTTTTTATAAATGAATTGCATATACATTTTCTCAAATTTTTACAAATTTATATGTTGAAATGCAAGACAATCGATTTTTTGTCGGCTCTAAAAAGCAATTATATGAGTTGTCATTTTTACGCAGATTGCGGTAAAAAATAATGCCTTTATGCAACATATCTGAATGGTCATCTACGAGAGTAGCACAGAGGGTACCTTGGTGTTCGTTCTGCTTGACAAAGCCAAGTATGTATGTATTGCTAACAACATCTAGTAACACGTAAATACTTGTTCACACATTACAACTTGCCATCCCACTTTAGTAGTGTCGTTAGGCCCTGAGACAGATTGTTTTATTGGACTTCCATGGGAAATCTAAATAAATTCCTGAATCAAGTCAATTACCGATCTTCGTTGAAGTCAGCAGATATTGAAAGGAGAGTGATTATTGATTTTTAACACTTCAAATTTTGATTATTTAGTTTAATAATAACAATTTTAAATTTATTATCTTAGAGGAAATGTGAATTGCGAAGTTGTGTACTATGCCGACTACCAAAACACCAAGAACCTGACAATTGATATTGAGTAATGTTCAATTCAAGTTCAATTTTAAAAAGTCTTTATTTTATAAATATACAGTAATTTATTTATATATACATAAATTAAATGTTCAATAACTTAAATAATAGTTGTATTAATTTCACAAAGTTAATTTATGAAATAGTTAGACACTGAAGAGAAAATCCTGTTTTGAGGCCACCCTCATTTTCTTAAAACTAAAACTAAAAGACGATGGGGTATCAAATATCAGCCAGTCACTAGCAAAACATATTTTAATATTGATTGTGAAAGGATAATACAACAGTCTAATATGTCATAATACAACTGTTATATTCACAGTATTATATTGTGAAATACTTAGCAATCTTTAATAATTCAATGACGAAATCTATTGAGATCTAGTGGATCAGTTGCACAGTAAATCTAGATTATATAAATATTTTGTGAAATAGATATTTTAACAGCTGGGAAGCTCTGTTAATAATGAAAAATGCGTCTAAAGATGGTAAAAAACGTACAAACACAAACAGTAAAGTAATTCCCAACATTAGCATGCTTACTCACATACATTCATTCACATTATGAATCGTTCACAGTAAAACCCCTTTGCTAAGGTATTAAAACAATGTTAAACTGTAATAACCGTCAAGTTGTATTGAAACAACGTTAAACTGTAATAACCGTCAAGTTGTATTGAAACAACGTTAAACTGTAATAACCGTCAAGTTGTATTGAAACAACGTTAAACTGTAATAACCGTCAAGTTGTATTGAAACAACGTTAAACTGTAATAACCGTCAAGTTGTATTGAAACAACGTTAAACTGTAATAACCGTCAAGTTGTATTGAAACAACGTTAAACTGTAATAACCGTCAAGTTGTATTGAAACAACGTTAAACTGTAATAACCGTCAAGTTGTATTGAAACAACGTTAAACTGTAATAACCGTCAAGTTGTATTGAAACAACGTTAAACTGTAATAACCGTCAAGTTGTATTGAAACAACGTTAAACTGTAATAACCGTCAAGTTGTATTGAGACAAAGTTAAACTGTAATAACCGTCAAGTTGTATTGAGACAAAGTTAAACTGTAATAACCGTCAAGTTGTATTGAAACAAAGTTAAACTGTAATAACCGTCAAGTTGTATTGAAACAACGTTAAGCTGTAATAACCGTCAAGTTGTATTGAGACAAAGTTAAACTGTAATAACCGTCAAGTTGTATTGAGACAACGTTAAGCTGTAATAACCGTCAAGTTGTATTGAGACAACGTTAAGCTGTAATAACCGTCAAGTTGTATTGAAACAACGTTAAACTGTAATAACCGTCAAGTTGTATTGAAACAACGTTAAACTGTAATAACCGTCAAGTTGTATTGAAACAAAGTTAAACTGTAATAACCGTCAAGTTGTATTGAAACAACGTTAAACTGTAATAACCGTCAAGTTGTATTGAAACAACGTTAAACTGTAATAACCGTCAAGTTGTATTGAAACAAAGTTAAACTGTAATAACCGTCAAGTTGTATTGAGACAAAGTTAAACTGTAATAACCGTCAAGTTGTATTGAGACAACGTTAAACTGTAATAACCGTCAAGTTGTATTGAAACAAAGTTAAACTGTAATAACCGTCAAGTTGTATTGAGACAAAGTTAAACTGTAATAACCGTCAAGTTGTATTGAGACAAAGTTAAACTGTAATAACCGTCAAGTTGTATTGAGACAACGTTAAGCTGTAATAACCGTCAAGTTGTATTGAGACAAAGTTAAACTGTAATAACCGTCAAGTTGTATTGAGACAACGTTAAACTGTAATAACCGTCAAGTTGTATTGAGACAACGTTAAACTGTAATAACCGTCAAGTTGTATTGAAACAACGTTAAACTGTAATAACCGTCAAGTTGTATTGAAACAACGTTAAACTGTAATAACCGTCAAGTTGTATTGAGACAACGTTAAACTGTAATAACCGTCAAGTTGTATTGAGACAACGTTAAACTGTAATAACCGTCAAGGTGTATTGAGACAACGTTAAACTGTAATAACCGTCAAGTTGTATTGAGACAACGTTAAACTGTAATAACCGTCAAGTTGTATTGAGACAACGTTAAACTGTAATAACCGTCAAGTTGTATTGAGACAACGTTAAACTGTAATAACCGTCAAGTTGTATTGAGACAACGTTAAACTGAAATAACCGTCAAGTTGTATTGAGACAACGCTAAACTGTAATAACCGTCAAGTTGTATTGAGACAACGCTAAACTGTAATAACCGTCAAGTTGTATTGAGACAACGCTAAACTGTAATAACCGTCAAGTTGTATTGAGACAACGCTAAACTGTAATAACCGTCAAGTTGTATTGAGACAACGTTAAACTGTAATAACCGTCAAGTTGTATTGAGATAACGCTAAACTGTAATAACCGTCAAGTTGTATTGAGACAACGTTAAACTGTAATAACCGTCAAGTTGTATTGAAACAACGTTAAACTGTAATAACCGTCAAGTTTGTATTGAGACAACGCTAAACTGTAATAACCGTCAAGTTTGTATTGAGACAACGCTAAACTGTAATAACCGTCAAGTTGTATTGAGACAACGCTTAAACTGTAATAACCGTCAAGTTGTATTGAGACAACGCTAAACTGTAATAACCGTCAAGTTGTATTGAGACAACGTTAAAACTGTAATAACCGTCAAGTTGTATTGAGACAACGCTAAACTGTAATAACCGTCAAGTTGTATTGAGACAACGTTAAACTGTAATAACCGTCAAGTTGTATTGAGATAACGCTAAACTGTAATAACCGTCAAGTTGTATTGAGACAACGTTAAACTGTAATAACCGTCAAGTTGTATTGAAACAACGTTAAACTGTAATAACCGTCAAGTTGTATTGACACGAGGTTTAAACTTCAAGGGGCAATCCAAGTAGAATAATTAATAATTATATTCTCAGAAGTAAAAGATAAGATGGATGATAATGTCTTTACGCCCATCCCAGTCTAACGTTTCCATCTCCACTCGCGCGTTCACTATTATGTGATATGTGAACTGACAAGATCCAAACTTAATTGTAATTACGGGAAGAGCTTCTCTCTAAAAACATCCTCCACAACAACAAATAATTGTGGTCAATGGTATAACCTGTTTTTATTGCGGGATTAACTCACAAAATGTCTAGTACAGTACGTTGTTTTGGAGCTATCTTGTCTTTCCTTTCGTAAAGTATCATGGCTTCCGTAGTAGTGGACAATTTGTTCACAACCTTTATTATTGGCACAAAATGTAGATAAGACATTCGGAAATATTGCCTTCGGTAATTTAAATTTTATGAGGATATTTATATGACTCATAATTATATGGCTGGATAGTTACATTCCTAAAATATGTTGATATTCAATACCGAGACAGTCCGTCTAGGAACTGCTTCAATATCAACTAGTATGTGACTCCAGTCAACCTTATATTACGAATATTTGAGTTTTGACCAAATTTAATTGAACCTGTAACAGTTTAGGTGTTGTCTAATGGTTTCTATAAATAACTAGTCAGATGTAAGTTTCTGACGATCGGTGACCTGAAATGTGTAATAACAATAACACACGAGGGAGGTCGTCCGCACGCGCGCGCGCGGGACGCTACTACACAGAGGGACGATATAATTGGAGCCAGTTTAGCGGCAAAGGATTAACAATTAGGGGCGTGCCGGATGAGGTTCACATTAATCAACAAGGGATTAAATTTTACACACTGGCGCCCTCAACCCCTCGACTGTATCATAGACTTGCACACACAACCCCCGCGGAGACACCGCAGCTGTATTCTAATTCACCTAGAAGAGTTACATTGCAAAACACGTGCGGAGAAAATAATATTTAAAAAAACGCATTTTCTCATGTACTAATAGACCTTATTGTATATTGATCCAGATCTTGAACTAATATTTTCAATTTGAGACTTACCACAAATGGACTATTTCACACCACACACTCATAACACTGCATATATAAAGTATAATTATTATTCTTGTTCGACTTTAAGTTATTTATATTATTATGAATTGTTAAAGAATTAACTGAGAAACATTTAATATATATTATTTATATTAAAACACCAAATATTTCGACGTTTTAGTGATCTTTAGTGACCTTAGTGAACAAAATTAACTAATAGCATTAATTAAATGGAATAACACAGTGGGGGAAGAGTCTCTCTCTCTCTCTCTCTCTCTCTCTCTCTCTCTCTCTCTCTCTCTCTCTCTCTCTCTCTCTCTCTCTCTCTCTCTCTCTCTCTCTCTCTCTCTCTCTCTCTCTCTCTCTCTCTCTCTCTCTCTCTCTCTCTCTCTCTCTCTCTCTCTCTCTCTCTCTCTCTCTCTCTCTCTCTCTCTCTCTCTCTCTCTCTCTCTCTCTCTCTCTCTCTCTCTCTCTCTCTCTCTCTCTCTCTCTCTCTCTCTCTCTCTCTCTCTCTCTCTCTCTCTCTCTCTCTCTCTCTCTCTCTCTCTCTCTCTCTCCCTCCCTCCCTCTCTCTCTCTCTCTCTCTCTCTCTCTCTCTCTCTCTCTCTCTCTCTCTCTCTCCCTTTCTCTCTCTCTCTCTCTCTTTCTCTCTCTCTCTCTCTCTCTCTCATAGGTGCATTGAGTAGGTCACTTTCTAAGTGGCCTATCTATATCTATAAGAATCCACCACACATGCACTGTTTTACTGGTCATTTTATGTTTCGCATTTTAATAGAACTCCAAATAAGTTAAAGCAGACTTTGAGGCGGAGTCACTTTGGATTGTCGGAACATGACATCTACCAAGTTGTACCGGTGAGGTCATAGACGTAGCTGCTGCATCAGAAGTCTAATTGAATAACGACAGAGTCCGCCAACTATCCCCAAGCACGAGACCTTCCGTGAGCGGACAGACCTGCGACAGTTTGTTGTTTGTATTACAGATCATAAAATTATATAACGACAATTTTCTATTCGATCGAAATACTAAGGTTGGCCAACAGATCCGCTATAATGAATAGCTTCCACAAAAACAATAATTTCTTGTAAACTTCGCCGGTCCCCGTTCAAAGAAAACCACAATCTTAAATTGAATATAATTCAAAACTTTCCGTGTTAGTGGAATATATATCGCGAAACGAAACTGTCTTACAATACCATTTCTTAGAGAAATAAGTACCTCATTTCATTCATTTATTGGGCAGGCTACTTAGGTATTTACGAGTTTCCTATTTTCTCTCTTTACAGGTAAGATTTGGCAGGTAAGATATAGCGACCTATGTAATGTGGAAATTCTGGTTATGTTGTTGATATAATAATGTAGAGGGAAAATTGTCTTTTAATGAACGAGGCAATACGGACAGTTTTTAGGGTGATGTTATTTAGACGTCTTTGGAATAAAAAAATAAAAATTACTATTATGTTGTTTACATTCACGGAACAATGATTGAAAGGGAGCCAGCTCAGTTAGAACGATTCTTTGATTCAAAGCACCACAAATGAAAATTTTAGTAGAACTTTCAGGGACGATTCCTTAAAAAAGAGGTCATATCAGTAAAGTTATTATGACATTTTTTGTAGCTACCTTGGGTGGTTCTCTATTTTAATATGGTTTCTTAATTAACATTGGTTGCATGTTCATTGCGGTTCATGAAGTAACGTAAGGGTAATGTAGTACAGCGTTGTTGTTACACGATCAACGGTAGTTTATGGATATTGGAAGGAAGGTAGCCATGATATTGACCATGAGTAGGAGACATGAGTGTGATCTCCCTCAGTAGTTCAGCAGTGATGTAATCGTTAGTATAAAACAAACAAAATAGCTTGTGATTCTAATGTGCTTACAGTAATTATGTATTTTTGTATAGTGAAATAAAAGTAAATTAGTCACTAGGTTTTACAGATACTTAGATAAAAGTCTAATAATAATAATAATAATAATAATAATAATAATAAATCCTTTATTGCATGGACAATATAAAAAATATTGTATCGCAAACGTCAGTATTAAAATTAATTAACCTAAGGCTTTAATTTAAACAATCATTCATAACAATAAATACACACAAACATACATACAAGGAGGGCATTCACACAAATCTACCTATAGTGTTTGAAACTCCCACAAAAGTCAACGGGATGTGTCTAGCCAATTAAGTTGGTCTCCCAGTTGTGTGCTAGGAACTCTCCGATGCTGTAAAAAGCCTGGGACAAGAGTATGTCTCTCAAGCGGGTCTTAAATATTTTTGAATTTGGAGCAATTTTAATTTCTTTAGGTAAGCTGTTAATTAATTTGACACCCACCTGCGAGGGCAGGTGTTGATAGACTACCGTTCTATGTTGCCCTGTACGGTAGTCATCTCTGCCTCTAGTATTATAATTATGTAAGTCACTGCCCCTTATCAGGTTGCATTTGGACATACAATATAAAATTGTTTCTAGAATATACAAGCAAGGCAGAGTCAACAGCTTGAGTTGTTTGAACATTGGTTTGCACCACTCTCTGCTCATTAAATTTGCAATAATTCGGACTGCCTTCTTTTGTAGTCTAAACACTCTCAAGAATTCACTATATACACCACCTCCCCAAATCACCAGTCCATAGGAAAGGTGAGGGTAAATGAGACCATAATATGCCGTCATCAGTACCTGAATAGGGCAGTATTTAGAGAGCGTCCTCAGTACATAAATGCCTGAGGATAACTTAGAGCATACACTATTAATATGGTCATTCCATGTCAAACCTCTGTCGAGGTATATTCCAAAGAATTTAGTGGACTCCACTTCTTCTAGCACAGAGTCCGCCAGTAACACTGAGGGGCTACTTCCAAAATCAATGGGCCTCAAACAAAAGTTGATGACCTGTGATTTTGTTGAATTTGTTTTAAGGTTCAGCATATTAAAATACTGAGCACAACTGTTCAAATCAAGGTAAACGTTTAATTCTAGATTTTCTTTACAGTTTTCACTAAAGCAAAGAGTCGTGTCATCGGCATATTGGACGAGTTGACCATGCTGCAGCGATGAACCAATATCATTGACATAAATCAAGAACAGAAGTGGGCTGAGTATTGATCCCTGGGGGACGCCATAACTCAGCTGTTTGGATTTTGAAAGTTTGTTTGAAATTTGGACTTGCTGAGATCGATGGTTCAAGAATGATTTTAACCACAGGTGTGAAACACCTCTGATACCATACTGTGACATTCCGAGTGGCCTCTATCCTGGGAACCGGTGATGCGGAAGTAATGGATGGGTCGCTGACCACCTGCCCTGCTTGTTTACAACCTTTGGGGCACAATGGCTTACGCATGAACGCCCCTTTACCTCTTCAATAGACTTCTAGAATCTTCTGGGTTGACGAGCCAGCTCTGTCATGGAACTTCGGACGCAGGGGAATTCAAGAAGCTTCTAGATGGAGACCTGCAGGTGATATATACGGCCCGGATACCAGCGCTAGTCAGTCAGTCAGTCAGTCAGTGAGTCTACAGCCTACAGCCCAGGTGTTTGCGGCGACAGTGAGACAGTTCTACAGTGCGAGTGAAGTGTCCGTGTATAGAGAAGTGGTCTACGGAGAAGTTACCGGTGAGTGGTTCGTTGTGGGGATCAACGAAGGAGCATTGCGGTACTTGTGGACGACTTCTGAAGGGACACTGAAGAAACTGTGAGTGAACTGTTAGCATTGGACTGTAGGTAGTAGGGAAGCTAGTAGAGTCACTTTATAGTTAGTCATTGTAAATATTAGTAGATAATCTAGGAAAGCCACTTTATAGAGCTAGGAATTGTAATTAAAAGAAGGGAATTTAGTAAAGTCACTTTGCAATTAGTAGTTGTAATTATTGATGCCATCGAAGATTGTAATTATAGATTAGTTTAACTGTAACAGTAGGCCTAATAGTAAATTGTACTTTTCTCAATAGTTTAAAGTTAAGGAAATAATACATTTAATTATAATAAGTTAATTTTATATTCAATAAATTTAGTAATTGTTTAGTATATCGCGTTGCTTATTTGTAAAACCCACATAGCGATTAATTATTTATAAATTAGGACGTGTAAAAAACGTCACACTGGTGTCAGAAGTGGGATAGATTTGTTGAGCAACACGTTTAATATTTTTATCTATTGAAAGTTATTGTTAAGCTGTTTATTGAATTCATTTACTGTAATTCTATATTGTTCAGACGTAGTTTTGCAAAAAAACGATGGCATCTAGTGGAGTTAAGTTAGTAGACTTAAAAGTGGCTGATTTAAAGCGGGAGTTAGAAGAAAGGGACTTAGATCATACTGGAACAAAATCAGTTTTAGTAAGTAGACTTAAGCAGGCAATGCTAGAAGCAGGGGATGATCCAGAAACATTCCTTTTTGAAACTGAAGCTAGTTCACTTAAGTCTATGATTACCAGAAATGCAGAGAAATTACAAAGTGACTTAAACAGAAATGTCGAGAAATTACAAAGTGACTTAAAAGGAAATGCAGAGAAATTACATAGTGACTTAAAAGAAGTGAAAGATGACTTAACCGAAAAACTAAATAGTAATTGTAAAACCTTGAAGGAAGAGTTAGCTACAGAATTTAATTATAAAATTTGCCAAGTTGAAGATGAATTTAAAAAACAATTAGATGACTGTTCGAACGAATTTAAAAAACAATTAGATGACTGTTCGAACGAATTTAAAAAACAATTAGATGACAGTTCGAAGCAATTAGGTGATAGGATTAGGGTTTTAGAAGAAATGGTTCAGGAGAGGAAGGAGTCAATAACCTGCAACGAACCACCTGGGATCTCAGGAAGTGGACAGCAACCGCCCAGCCTGGAACGTCGGTCCAGTGTGAGTCCACCCGTAAATAACGCAAGTTTGCCAACCTTTGACGGAAAGATGTCCTGGGAAGATTTTATTACTTTGTTTGAGACTGCCGCTGCTGTCTACAATTGGCCATCTTCAGCGAAGGCGTCCATGTTGTGCCTTTCACTTCGTGGAGAAGCTCTGAGCGTACTGCAAACCGTTCCACCTGCTGAGCGACAGAATTACGAAGATTTGATTAGACGGTTGGAAATGCGGTTCGGACATAAACACATGGAACTGGTCTACAGATCTCAGCTCAGGAGTCGTCACCAGAAGTCCAATGAGAGTCTTCAAGAATTCGAAGCTGACATCGCACGATTAGTGAGGGGCGCTTATCCTACAGTGGACGAAGCTGTCTACGAGAGCCTATCCATTGAAAGGTTCCTCGATGGGCTGCGGGATGCTGAGACGCAGCAGGCTGTAAAGTTGGCCCGGCCTAACACTTTAAACGAGGCCCTGACGCAAGCCTTAGAGTTTGAGGCCGTAAAGCAATCCGTCCGGGGCCAGGCACGTCTGCGAGGAGTCTACGCAAAGGAAGAAGAACCTATGAAGATAGAAGACATCGTAAGAAAAGTGCTTGATGCCCTGAGGGACCGGAAGAAGGAGATTCGCTGTTGGGGGTGTGGAGAGTTAGGCCATTACCGAAGTAAATGCCCGAGTAAAGCCTCTCGGGGGCAGGGGCAGGGAAAACTAAACAGTGTTGATGGGAAGGGGCAACTGTCAACCCAGCAATTTGAGGCCCCAGCTAAGAGCATCATCGTAGCATCTTTGTCAGGTCAGACCAACAGCCTTTACATAGACGGATTGGTAAACGGGGAGCCCAGAAGCCTTTTGCTGGACACTGGTGCAACGATGACGATATTGAATGAAGATATTTGTCCTTCCTCTATGAAAATAACTCCGACGACCTGGACAGTGAAGACTGCGACTGGGGACTTTGCCAGCGTCCGCGGGGAGACAGTTGCCACCTTCTGCATCGGGGGTGCATGTCTTGAGCATCGCGCTCTTGTAGCTGACATTGAGGAGGACGTCATACTCGGCATGGACATGATGACGAAACTTGGCTTACAGTTAGACCTCAGAAAAGGAGTGACGACCATTGGGGGAGAGGAAGTTGCTCTTCAGCATAGGAAGAATTTATCTTCTTGGGTGCGCTTGTTGAAGGACGCCACTCTGCCACCTCGAACTCAGAAGATCGTCAGAGCAGAAATGGACAAGACTATTCCGGAAGGCCAGAATTTAATGCTGGAACCAGTTATAAACGACGAGGAACTTGGACGTGGGGTACTTGTAGCGAAAACACTGTTCAAATCTTCTAAGGAAGTTCCAGTCCGCATAATGAATTTGAATGACCATCCTGTTGCATTGAAACAAGGTAGGCTCCTAGGTAAATGTTCTTCGGTTTCTTCTGTTTCACGAGCTGATAGGAATATCTCTTCAGACCATAAAAACCTTCCAGAGGACATAGCGGAGTTTGTAAGAGATGCATGCAGGGGAATGACATTGGATCAAACGAAGCAAGTCGCTAGGCTAATAACAGAGTATCAAGATGTGTTTGAAACTGCTACGGGGCCAAAAGGTAGGACAACTGTGGTTCAACATAAAATTGATGTTGGAGACGCTAGACCAATCCGTCAAATACCTAGGAGACTACCCTGGGCGAAGAGAGAAGAGGCAGAGCGAAAAATAAAAGAAATGGAGCAAGATGGAGTGATTGAGCCCTCCAGCAGCCCATGGACTTCGCCGGTAGTATTAGTAAAGAAGAAGGATGGGACTTCCAGGTTCTGCGTGGATTACCGTCTACTGAACAATGTTACGAAGAAAGACAGTTATCCCTTGCCCCGGATTGACGACACTCTGGATGCTCTCGGAGGCTGTAAGTTCTTCTCGACCCTGGACTTGAAGAGCGGGTACTGGCAGGTGGAGATAGCTCCGGAGGACAAAGAGAAAACAGCGTTTTCCATAGGGAATGGAAACGGACTTTGGCAGTTCACAGTGATGCCCTTTGGACTCTGCAATGCTCCAGCTACCTTCGAGAGACTCATGGAAAATGTGCTACGGGGACTGACTTGGGAAACTTGTCTAGTGTATCTGGACGACATCATAGTCATAGGGAAGACGTTTAACGACCATCTTCAGAATCTGGAGAAAGTTTTTAAGAGGCTTCGTTCTTCCAACCTGAAGTTAAACCTAAAAAAATGTAATCTTTTCAAGAATAAGGTTAACTATCTTGGACACGTAGTGTCATCCGAAGGAGTGACTGTGGACCCGGAGAAGATTAGCACCGTGAGGGAGTGGCCTGTCCCACGTAACAAACATGAGGTGAGGAGTTTTCTTGGACTTTGCACCTACTACCGCCGCTTCGTGAAGGGCTATGCTGATATTGCTAAGCCACTGACCAAGCTCACCGAAGAACAGCGTAAGTTTGAGTGGACTCCGGAGGCTAGTGAGGCTTTTGAGACGCTTAAAATTTCTCTTTGCAGCGCTCCAATCTTAGGGTTCCCACGGTTTGGAGAGAAGTTCATTGTGGACACGGACGCTAGCGATGTGGGTATAGGGGCAGTTCTCTCCCAAGTTCAGGACGACCACGAAGCTGTAATAGCTTACTTCAGCAGAACGCTATCCAAAGCAGAAAGGAATTATTGCGTCACAAGAAGAGAGCTACTTGCAGTCGTGAAGTCATTAGAGCATTTTCACAAGTACCTCTATGGACAGCCTTTCCATTTAAGGACCGACCATTCTGCCCTGACTTGGCTAATGAACTTCAAGAACCTGGAGGGACAGACAGCTCGATGGGTGCAGCGTCTTCAAGAATACAACTTCACCTCTGAACACCGACGAGGGAGAAACCATTCCAATGCCGACGCCCTGTCTCGATGACCTTGCCCAGAGGGTTGTAAGCACTGCTCCAAGGTAGAAGAAAGGAATCCGTCCGTGGAAGTGCGTTGTGTCTCTTTGGAGCCAGCTAGTGGATGGGAGCCGAAGGAACTCCGGAAAGAACAACTTGAGGATAGCGAGGTTGGACCACTGCTGCGGGAGAAGGAATCGGGGGCTCGTCCTAGCTGGGAGGACATTGCAGCTAGGAACCATGTGTATAAGAGCTACTGGGCACAGTGGGACTCAATGAAGGTTAAGAACGGAGTGCTTATAAGAATCTGGGAGGCCCCTAATGGTAGGAAGCAGATTGAACAGATTGTGCTCCCCAGAAGTAAAAGAAAGGAAGTGCTGGAGGAGATCCACAATGGAGCATCTGGTGGGCACTTAGGTGTCAACAGAACGGTGGACAAGCTACGTCAGCGGTTCTACTGGTTGAACTTGAGGGCTGATGTAGACAAGTGGTGCCGCCAATGTGATATCTGTACTGGAAGCCGAGGGCCACAAACAAGAAGTCGAGGCAGAATGCAACAGTACAACGTTGGGGCACCCTTCGAGAGGATCGCCATCGACATCGCCGGTCCATTTCCCATGTCAGATGCAGGAAATAAATATCTCCTGGTTCTCATGGACTACTTTACGAAATGGCCAGAAGTATACGCCGTACCAAATCAAGAAGCCGCAACAGTAGCTGGGTGCTTGGTGAACGAATTCATCTGTCGGTATGGAGTGCCACGTGAGCTGCACAGTGACCAAGGGACGAACTTCGGATCCCTGTTGATGAAGGAGGTGCTTCAGCGTCTCGGAGTGCACAAGACACGGACAACTGCACTTCATCCGCAATCTGATGGGATGGTCGAGAGATACATAAAGACACTCGTTGGACACCTCAGGAAAGTTGTGTCCACCAATCAGCGGGATTGGGATCGGAAGGTGCCCATTTTCCTCCTGGCGTACAGATCTTCGGTCCACGATACTACGGGTTTCACCCCAGCGAGGATGATCTTCGGAAGGGAGCTGCGGCTGCCTAGTGACCTCATGTTCGGCCTGCCACCTGACGCAAAGCAGCCCGCAACGGACTACGCCTGCGAGCTCGTCGACCACCTACACGACACTCACGAGTTCGCTCGTCAGCACCTAAAAATGGCCAGTGACAAAATGAAAGCTCGCTACGACCGGCAAGCCAATTCCACTGGATTCCAGGTGAACGACCTGGTGTGGCTCTACAGTCCCATCCGGAAGAAGGGGAGATGCCCGAAATTTCAACAGGATTGGCAAGGACCTTATCGGGTAGTGACACGAATCAACGATGTGGTCTACAGGATTCAAAGACACCCAAGAGGCAAGATGCTTGTGGTCCACCTTGATCGCCTAGCACCGTACCATGGAGCGGAAGCTGATCGGGACGATCAGCCTTAAGGAGGGGGCAGTGTGACATTCCGAGTGGCCTCTATCCTGGGAACCGGTGATGCGGAAGTAATGGATGGGTCGCTGACCACCTGCCCTGCTTGTTTACAACCTTTGGGGCACAATGGCTTACGCATGAACGCCCCTTTACCTCTTCAATAGACTTCTAGAATCTTCTGGGTTGACGAGGCAGCTCTGTCATGGAACTTCGGACGCAGGGGAATTCAAGAAGCTTCTAGATGGAGACCTGCAGGTGATATATACGGCCCGGATACCAGCGCTAGTCAGTCAGTCAGTCAGTCAGTCAGTCAGTCAGTCAGTCAGTCAGTGAGTCTACAGCCTACAGCCCAGGTGTTTGCGGCGACAGTGAGACAGTTCTACAGTGCGAGTGAAGTGTCCGTGTATAGAGAAGTGGTCTACGGAGAAGTTACCGGTGAGTGGTTCGTTGTGGGGATCAACGAAGGAGCATTGCGGTACTTGTGGACGACTTCTGAAGGGACACTGAAGAAACTGTGAGTGAACTGTTAGCATTGGACTGTAGGTAGTAGGGAAGCTAGTAGAGTCACTTTATAGTTAGTCATTGTAAATATTAGTAGATAATCTAGGAAAGCCACTTTATAGAGCTAGGAATTGTAATTAAAAGAAGGGAATTTAGTAAAGTCACTTTGCAATTAGTAGTTGTAATTATTGATGCCATCGAAGATTGTAATTATAGATTAGTTTAATTGTAACAGTAGGCCTAATAGTAAATTGTACTTTTCTCAATAGTTTAAAGTTAAGGAAATAATACATTTAATTATAATAAGTTAATTTTATATTCAATAAATTTAGTAATTGTTTAGTATATCGTGTTGCTTATTTGTAAAACCCACATAGCGATTAATTATTTATAAATTAGGACGTGTAAAAAACGTCACAATACGTCTCAAGTTTTTGTAGTATTATACTGTGGTCAACGCAATCGAAAGCCTTGGAAAGGTCTAAGAATACACCTAGGGTGTGCTTACGACCTTCAAGGCCCCTGACAATTTTGTCGACAAGGCTCACAACTGCTTCTGTAGTCGATTTACCTTTCCTAAAACCAAACTGATTTTGTGAAAGCACATTGTGTTTTTCAAAAAAGTTCATCAAACGTGACAGAAAAAGTTTCTCGAAAATTTTACTGAACACGGGTAAAATAGAAATAGGCCTGAAATTATCTATTGAATGGAGATCTCCCTTTTTAAATATTGGTGTTACTTTTGCTGCCTTAAGAGAATTTGGAAAGGTTCCATTTAAAAAAGAAAGGTTGACTAACATTGTTAATGGGCATAAAATATGCTGATAACATTTCTTAATCAGCCACATTGAAAGATAATTTATATCATTCGATTTTTTAGAATGGAGGTGACGGATCAAAGAAGCTAGTTCGTCCTCTGTAACCAGGGCTAATGCCATGGAGGCTAGTGGATTATGACAACGAGAAGGAACTGAGGATGACTGTCCCGTTACAGGCCCTTGTTGAGCTATTGTAGAGAAGAACTGGTTGAACTCTACCGCCACTCGAGTAGCATCAGTTACCAACTCGTCACCAATCTTTAATGATATATCTTTTGTTGTGCTTTTATTTTTTTTAGAATTAATTATGTTCCAGGTCGTTTTGGAAATATTACGTGAGTTTAAAATGTCTTTGTTAATTTCATAGGCCTTGGCAGCGTTTATCACCTTATTGTATATTTTCTTATATTTTTTAACATATAGTTTGAAGTTAACATTATTTGTACACCTCATTAGTTCGGAGTAAAACTTTAGTTTTTCTCTCGAGACCAAAATTCCTCGTGTAATCCAGGGTCTACTTTTAGACTGATTACAAGATTTGATTTCTTTAATTGGACAGCACAAATTTACGTGATACAAAAAACAATTTTCAAATGCATTGAAATTATCCTCGACAGAGTTGTTGTAATTTAAAAACTGCCAATTTTCTGTAGCTAACGATTGGTTGAGAAGAGTTATATTTGCGGGCCTAGTGTCCCTTATCTTACGGCGGATAGGTGGTTCCTTTTCTGGGCAGAGCCCGCTGATAACGGCCTCTAGGCCGTAATGGTCACCTACAGCTGTGTTGACCACTGTAACTACGGTGTTTGGTATGTCAGTGATAACGTTATCAATTGCCGACTGAGATCCGATTGTAACCCTTGTGGGAGAGTTCACTAGCCACTCGAGGCCAAATGATTTTAAAGTATCTGTAAGTCGCTTTGTGGAGGGATTCTCAATGTCAATAGTATCAATATTGAAATCCCTACAATAACGAAATGAGATTTACTGCTGGTCGTCACGTTTGTAAGTAGCGTTTCTAATTTATAAAAGAATTCATTTATATTGCCACTAGGAGACCTGTATAAGCCAATAATAATAATAATGCTTTTTGTCTCTGTAAGCAGCTTTATAGCTGTTACTTCAAAATCTTTTTCAGTCGAATTTTGAAGGGTGTAAACTTGTAACTAATTTTTGTAAATATTGCGACACCTCCCCCTTTGAGGGAGGTTCGACAGAAGCTGTTTGCTAGTGTGTAGTTCTCAAGTTTACAGAACTCTATATTACTGTTTCTGAAGCCAATTTCTGACAGAACCAGTACGTCTGGATGGAGTTCTTTGCATAAAAGTTTAATATCGTCCAGTTTGTTAGTGGCGTACTGTGCGTTCTGATGGAAAATATTAATGTTTTCATTGGGTATTTCGGATTTTAAATTTTGAATGTGGTTTTTAAATTGTTGCTTTTTTTTAATTTTTCCTCGTTGACTTGTGTGGGGGTCCCTAAAAAAGATAAAACACTTGTATTTACAATATGTTCCCCAGTTAACAAAGGAGATGGAACATCTTCGTGGAAAGGGGGCTGCAAAACCACTGGCCGAGAGCTAGTGACGGCTTCGGCGTAAGTGTCGTACCGCAGCGTGAATGGGCCGGGTGAAGGCGGCGGTGAGAGGTTCATCGCAGGTTTTCGGGGCACGGGTCGTCGACTCTCAGTTGGAAGGCTCCTCACCACCATATCCGCCAGCAGCCTCTTGCCCCGCATCGAGAGGTGTTGGCCGTGTGTGGTAAAATACTTTCGGTCCATTCTGTCAAGGTTCAGCACCGGGATGTTGTGTCGGGCAGCAAGTTTGTCAATGAAAGCATTCACCAAGACGATCTCCTCATGGACAGGGTCAGCTGGGTCGTGCACGTCGTGGCGATGTGGTAGGGTTGCAACTATCAATTCAGTGGTGGCTAAACGGGCAGTGATAATATCATCAAAGTGGAGGTAGATGTTCCGCTGCGCGCCGACAGCAACGTCATTCGAGCCGGCGATCAGCACCTCACAGTGAAGTTCGGGTCCAGGCGCTGGTGGAACTGCTGCACGGCTCAGGTCAACAACGTTGAGGAGCCGAGCGCCAGGTTTACAGGTTCACCGAAGTTCTGAGGCCGATCCGATCACCCACTAGTCTTGCGATATGACGAGTGTGACTGTCACCCTTTATGATAATAGATTTTATATTAGAGTTGTAAACTGGGAAAGGTGTTTTACGGAATTTTTGCGATTTATTTAGCTTTCGTTTACTATTTGGATTGCTTTGCCCTTTTTTAACAGGCCTTGGTCGGAATTTATTTGGCATTTTATTTTCATTTTTCAAAGCCTCAAGTTTGCGGTAATTCGTGTTGTGAACTTTGTGTTTTTTTGTTTTGACTTCCTGCCATGCTTGATTTTCAGACTCCTTACACGCACAGTTTTGTAATTCGAGTTTGAGGCAGTTGTTTTCTGCACCAAGCACTTCTACAGTCGTCCTTAGACTGGTTATTAACTCGCTACACTCGTCGTCTGGCAAGATTGTGTTCGCTTTGGGATGGGCTAGTGCGTCGCATTGTACAGAGATATCCCTGGTGTCCGTCGTGGATGCAGCATGCGCGGAAAAATTTAAAGATGGTATGAGGTCACACTGTACACTACAGTCAGCTGACGAAGATGCGTGGGTGGCCTGGTTGACATGAGGCAAATAAATTGGAGAATTTACTAAAAAATCTGGTCAGTGTACTGCAGCAAGCGTTTGTCAGATTCAATGGTGTGATCTAAGATTTTTTGCATTTCGTCTTTGAGACGGGCAATCTCTTTCTTGAGGCGGAAGATCTCTGACGCCTGGTCCTCGGGTGTAGCTGGGGTCACGAGAGAAGTGACGGGAGTAGTCAGCGTGGCGCAGGTTTCGGAGCTGGACGTATCCAAGGCAGGGGTTGAAACAGAGAGGGGTGGAGAGTCTTCAACCATGGACGCCAGCTGGTGGCGTCTTTGCTGAGGTGGAGTGGGCGTCAGGGCTCTCATAGTGACTGGGTGAGGCCCGTTATGTTTCTCGTCAGACAAATAAATTACATTTTTGTCTGGATTAGTCCTTATTTGGGCTTTGCAGACTTTACCTAAGCATCGCCAAACAAGATCTCCATTCTTTACTGCGTAGCTCTCACGGTATTTGTTATTATTGTATAGGATCCTGTCTTTGCCATTTTTTACCGTCTCTAATAAAAAGGACATCGTCAATAAATTATTTACAAATAACTCTTATAGATTTAATGATATAAAATAATTTCCAGTTAAATAAATAATATTAATAAGTTAAGGTTGAATTATAAAAAAATTTTTAATTCGAAAGATTGCACATTAAAAGCAAAATCAAACACTTTTTCAGGCAAAAAGTATTGATATCCATGCAAGTATTGAACCCAGGAGATTCAGTTTACTGAGAGGAGGCGGTATCGGTTACGCCACTTCAACTGATACTGCCGTAGTTTGTTATTCAGATGGTGCGACACTCGCAAAGTTTGAGTCAGCGAGGAAGTATAGCAGTTTGTTCAAGTCTAACCTAGAACTGTGAGTGGTTAGAATTTTACTGCATTACTCACGTAAATCAATAAGTTTGAGTCCATATCAGTGTTCAAAATACATCCCTTGCACTTGCATGTAAGTCACTACACCAGTAAAGTGTTAACGGATGATAAAAACCTATTTAAAAAGTATAAAAACACGGAGCGTGCCGTTAGTCGTGTTTACAGGTAGAACCAGGTCTACCAACCAACCAATAAAACTAAGCCTTAACAATAAACTGTTAGCCCCATAATACAATATCAACATTTTAGTTTCGTTTTCAAAAGCTATATTTATATTAAATGTATACTTTTTCTTTTCTCAATAAGGACAAACATGCACACTGATGTATTTCTGCAAAGTTAATATAAAAATAGCCCGTGCAAGGATATTTTTGCTTAGCTGTTGACAGTGACATGCCACACAGTCCTACATGCCAACAAACTCTGTTGACGTGTTGACTTCCCGGAATTTCGCACACTACTCCGCCCCTTAGTTTTATTTTTATTAGACTTTAATTTTGTAACTTTATTTTGTCATATTTTCTCATGATTATTATTATAACAATAAATCTGTTAATTATTATTAGTGTATATATATTTTAAGGAATCTAGGTTTGGGTTAAAATAATTCTGCATTAGATAACATCTATCACTGTTTTTCTATGAACCAACCAACTCCAGTCCTCTTTTTATACATACACGACGACATTGTGTTCATTGTAATAAATTAATATCTTTAATTTAAAACTGTATTACAGTATAATGAAATCCCAGTACCAAGTTTGCAACACATTTACACCTGATTTCTATAAATTCAAATACACAGAATAAAGGTGACGTAAAGCGACTGCAGTAGTTGACAACTAAAAAATTGGATTTCATGACAACCGTTAACCATAGTACTTCTGTATTTTTTTAGCTTAGGTTTGAAAATTTGGTTGCCCAGTTAGTAAGGTCGAACAGGACCGATGGTTGAAGGACCACCTAATTAGTAAGGTCAAACTGGTCCGATGGTTGAAGGACCACCCAGTTAGTAAAGTCAGACTGGTCCATTGGTTAAAGGACCACCTAATAACTAAGCTCGAACTGGTTCGATGGTTGAAGGACCACCCAGTTAGTAAGGTCGAACTGGTCCGATGGTTGAAGGACCGCCCAGTTAGTTAGTCCGATGGCCAGTATGAGGAATTACAAGGGTCACCGCTGAACTGGTCCGATGGCCAGTATTAGGAATTACAAGGGTCACCGCTGAACTGGTCTGATGGCCAGTATTAGGAATTACTAGGGTCATCGCTGAACTGGTCCGATTGCCAGTATGAGGAATAACAAGGTCACCTCTGAACTGGTCCGATGGCCAGTATGAGGGATTACAAGGGTCACCGCTGAACTGGTCCGATGGCCAGTATGTGGACTTACAAGGGTCACCGCTGAACTGATCCGATGGCCAGAATGAGGGATTAAAAGGGTCACCGCTGAACTGGTCCGATGGCCAGTATGAGGGATTACAAGGGTCACCGCTGAACTGATCCGATGGGCAGAATGAGGAATTAAAAGGGTCACCGCTGAACTGGTCCGATTGTTATTATAAAGGGTTAGGAGGAGGGGAGTGCTCTACTTCACGCTAATATCTTTTATAAACAGGGTGAAAATTTTAATGCGGGCCGTAGGGATTTCGATGTTAGTTAATTTGGCATAAAAAAAAAAAAAAAAAAAAAAAAAAAAAAAAATATATATATATATATATATATATATATAGATATATATATATACAATTGAAACATTTTATGTATACAGGAATAGAAAAGAGAACTTATTACTATTCAACGACTAAGTCAAATTTCATTCTAACGTTATATTTGGGTCTATCATAAAGGTACAACATTTTAAAATTTAACAAAATATCACTTACCGTAAACATTTTTAATATCTTTTAGCTTAATTTTTTATTTAATTTAATAAAATTTAATTAGTTGTTAAAATATCCAGTGGTGAATAGCTTGTCTAACGTTTAGCTGAAAGCTTGACATCTACCTGTTTGTGCGAACTAGATAAAATAAAAAAATTAATATTATAGATTTTAAACGAAAAATGTGTGTGATAAATGATTTTAAAGTGCATTTTCAATAAAAAAAAATATGAGATCTGTTTTCCAAAAGCTGTGTTACAAACATAATGGCGGCCTACGTACATTAATTAATTATTGTATATTCGGTTGTACAATAATTAATTAAATGTAGCCACCATTTTGAATTCAATGTTTAATCAAAACTTGTTCAACAGAAAATTAGTCATCCGTTATGTGATTATCTTTTAAAAATGTGTATAAAAGACTCCTTCGGTAAACTGCCCGTGACCTTCAGGTAACGAGGCACTATATTTAGTGGTAGTTAAGTGTATTCAGTTATTGTTATTGTACGACTCCTTCTGTAAACTGCCCATACACGTACAGTGGTATTGACCCACCCGCCCACCCATACACGTTTAGTGGTATTGACCCACCCGCCCACCCATACACGTACAGTGGTATTGACCCACCCGCCCCGCCCATACACGTACAGTGGTATTGACCCACCCGCCCACCCATACACGTACAGTGGTATTGACCCACCCGCCCACCCATACACGTACAGTGGTATTGACCACCCGCCCACCCATACACGTACAGTGGTATTGACCCACCCGCCCGCCCATACACGTACAGTGGTATTGACCCACCCGCCCACCCATACACGTACAGTGGTATTGACCCACCCGCCCACCCATACACGTACAGTGGTATTGACCCACCCACCCACCTATACACCTACAGTGGAATTGACCCACCCACCCACCTATACACGTACAGTGGTATTGCCCCGCCCACCCACCTATACACGTACAGTGGTATTGATCCACCCACCCACTTATACACGTACAGTGGTATTATCTTTTAAAAAAGGAATTTTATAATCATTAAAAGGATCAAACCTAAGAATTCCAGTCAAAATGGCCCGCATTAAAATTATACATTGTATTTTATATTATATGTAAATATTTATTATTAGATTTTAGTCTATAACAAGTAAACTTTCAATAAATTACAACCAACATTTATTGAAAGTTTCTTATTATAGACTAAAATCTAATAGTAAATATTTGTATATAATATAAACTACAGTGTGATAATTTTAATGCGGGCCATTTTGACTGGAGTTTTTGGGTTCAATCCTTAATAATTATACAATTCTTTATTTTTCTACGTATTTTCATAGAATTATGAAATAGTTCATCAAAAAATAAATTATTCAAACACATAACGGATGAATAATTTATTTTTTGAAAAGGGTTGTTTAAACAATGAATTCAAAATGGCAGCTACATTAAATTATTTTACAACCGAATGTTCAATAGGCCGCCATTATGTTTGTAATACAGCTTTTGCAAAACAGATTTCACAGATGTTTAAATTGAAAAGTCGCATTAAATTCATACATCACACATTTATTGTTTCCAATTTATAATATTTTACTCGTTGGATCGATGCCAAATTCAGTAAATTAAAGTACTAACTGTCTCAATTAAAATACACGGAACAATATAGGCTCTCTGTCAACTTTCCATCGGACCAGTTCGACAAAACCCTTCGGTATGGGCTCGAACATTCCTTTGGTATGTCATGATCGTTGGCCAGTTCGAGCATACTTGCCAAACTTGAAATTGAAATTGTATCCGCTAAGCTAGAAAATTCTTTAAACTGTACCTAAATATGGTAAATCAATTTGTTTCGAAATTGTTTTACATGTACGGACTAAATAATTACCCTGATAATGTTAAGTTCAAATGCAGCTTCAAAAGCGATACTGATTTGACTTGGAGACTATTTATTGAAGTTATACTTCTTTGCGCCCGTTAGACACTTTGGGATGGGATGTTGGTCGAGAAACCGCGTCACGCTGAAAAGTAAGAACAAATTTTTAA
>JAQJVL010000418.1:486671-500331 GCA_035578905.1 Stictocephala bisonia | reverse complement strand
TTTTAGCAAAAAAAAAATTCCAACAAATTATCATCACAAACAACATTAATAGAAGTTCAAGTTGTCTGACTTATGATCGAGTTATAGTAGAGGGTAAGTGGGAAGTTCACGCCGTCCCGTGAGGAGTTTTCGTCCCATGAGCAGGTCGGGGGTGGGGGGACTTTGATTTGATTTTGATTGATTTTGATTGATTTTTAATGAGCTTTGATTTGATTTTGATTGATTTTGATTGATTTTTAATGGGCTTTGATTGATTTTGATTGATTTTGATTGATTTTTAATGAGCTTTGATTTGATTTTGATTGATTTTGATTGATTTTTAATGGGCTTTGATTGATTTTGATTGATTTTGATTGATTTTTAATGGGCTTTGATTAATTTTGATTTAATTTTGATTGACTTTGATTTTGACATTTAAAAATAATTTTTAAATATATTAAAAGTTTATTTAAAATTTAACATGTATTTCTAAATTCTTTTTTATTATTAATAATCAAAATTATAAATAATAAAAATTAAATTTTGAATAATAAATATTAAAAATATTATTTGCAATTTTTTTTATTAATTAAATATAAATATTTGTAACAACCACATTTAAAAATAATTTTTAAATATATTAAAAGTTTATTTAAAATGTTTTGTTAAATACAAATAATTTAGTTTTTATTACAAATTAAAAATAAAAAAGAAGTTCTTAAAAGTAAATTTGTTTTTTTTACTAAGATGGATGGTTCTTTCTTCTTAATGCCAATGCTTCTTGAATTCTCCGTTCATTAGATAATAAAGTTTCTTGCTGCCTTCTTCGATTTTGTTCAATTTGATTAATACGAAAGAGAAAATGAACAAAATTAATAATAAAACTGTGCTCCTGAAAAATACATTTTTATTAATATATAATAAAAGGTATATATCAAAATAAACTAATTTATTTAACTCAAGGTGTTTTAAAAAGTTTTTGAGGACGGGAAAAATTCTCAATTCATGTGAGTTAAATTTCCACAGATACCATCAATGTCTTATTACTAAAACAACTTTTGTTAAATAAATTTTCTATACTTAGATATACACTTTTGTAAAATATCCTGAAAAAAACATATTTAATAATAAAACTCTGCTTGAATAAAAGAATGTTATTTTAGAAAAGATCTAAGAAGAAATAAATACTACTACACCAAAGGTTAGTGTTTAATGCATGCACAAAGAACAAGATGCAATACGGTATAGTGACCTCTACAAGGGAATGGAAAGGACTGGATAACCGTACAGACATGTGGGCTCTATTTATCACTTCATTCGTCAAAATAATTTTGTAAAACAAAAATTTAGGAAAGGAAGAGACAGATGTTCTTTGCTAAAAGAAGTTGAGTTTAAAATTAATTTACAAAAGACAGTTAGTAGAAAACAAATTTTAAATTCAACAAGAGGGTGAATGTATAATTACAGTTATTTGCACACTGATCGTCATTTATTAAAATTCAAACTGAAAGCGGGCTATTTCAAACATCTGTTCGCCATCAAGGTAACGGACTACTAAAAACAGCTGTTTGTGAACCAAATGTTGTACAGTTTTAAAATACTTTTTATTTTTCAATAATACTATCTATAAAACACGTTTTTTTTTTTTTAATAATAATATTTTAAAGTATTTGTTTTTAAACTGGATGTTGTATTATGTTGGAGTGTATTAATTCCTTTAGTTTAATTTAAACATTGACTTAAAATAATACACTGAAAGTAACAACAATAGAATTCAAAATAGTAATATGCTTCAAAAACTATTAATTGAGAGTGTAATAATCCTAGTAGAGTCAAACAATATAGCAATGATTAGAATTTTTTAATCAATAATACATTTTAGAAAAACAGATAAGTGATTGTCAAATCGGTTGGAGGGGGTTATTAAATTATTAATAATCAAAATTATAATAATAAAAATTAAATTTTGAATAATAAATATTAAAAATATTATTTTCAATTTTTTTTATTAATTAAATATAAATATTTGTAACAAACACATTTAAAAATAATTTTTAATATATTAAAAGTTTATTTAAAATGTTTTGACGGCGGTGACCACCTGCCGGATCCAAGCGTTATTGATTGTTTCGGAGAATACTTTCGGGGGTTTCCGGAGATTGTCGGGAACCTTCATTCCCTTGTTATACTATATAAAATACACTATTAGCCTTGTTTTACTATATAAAATGGGGAAAATGTCGATACTGTTTCAGTGTACAGGTACTCCAGAACGATTGATGTATCCGAATACGATAGAGTGGATATTCTAGCTTATGGTTTTTTACCGAATGTCAAACAGAGCGTAAATGAGGATGAATATAGTATAAAAGTTTCTCAGTCGTGCGTTTGTTTTAAACACTCTCTGGATTTGACGAACATCAACACATTGAAGCTATATAGCAACCTGTATGCTAATAAAGCGCTGGAAAGAATTAATAACTTTGATATAGATTCGCCTATTGTGGAAGAAACATCAGATTCTGAATCGAGTGAGGGGGAGGGGGATATGGAGGAATAAAAATTCTAAAATTAACAAGGAGTGAGGTAAATTTAAAATAAAGATTTAATTAATTGAGATAATGGTGGAGTAAGGAGACGGGTGGGAGCACAAGAGTGCAGGAGGTAGCAAATAGAAGAAGGTCGGCTACCACTTTCCGCAGCGGGGAGGGGCTGTGGAATCCCTTAAAAACCAATAAATATTTTGGTTTACAACAATCTTAATCAGTTATGAATTGGACACAATTCAATCCAGTTATGAATGTGAGAGAAACCATCGCCAAAGAGCTACACGCTCCAGCCAGAAGAACATTTCCCACCAGACCTGTGGAAGTCAAAGGAATAGACGATCTGTATCAGGCTGACTTGGTGGAGATGATACCATACTCAAAGTTTAACAAGGGCTACAAGTACATTCTCACAGTAATCAACTGCTTTACCAAATACGCTTACGCAATACCAGTCAAGGAGAAGTCTGGACAGGAAATCGTCAAGGCTATACAACCTGTTTTGGAGGAGAATCGGATGACGCATCTGCAAACCGACATGGGAAAAGAGTTTTACAACGCTGGATTCGCCAAGCTAATGAAGAAACACAACATTAATCATTACTCTGTGTACAGCGAGAAGAAGGGAGCCATAGTGGAGAGATTCAATCGTAGTCTCAAGTCTCTAATGTGGAGAAAATTCACAGAACTGGGCAATTACCAATGGATTAAAATCCTACCCGACCTGTTGGAAGAGTACAACACGAGAAAACATAGAACAATTGGCATGGCACCTTTTGAGGTGAACAAAAAGAACGAAGATTTGGTCAGATGAAACATAAACAAGAATAGACAAAAATATAAGAAGAAGGAAAAGATCGAGTTCAAAGTGGGTGACAAAGTAAGAATAAGCAAGTATAAAAAGGTTTTCGATAAGGGATACCTACCCAACTGGACAAACGAGATTTTTACTGTGGAAGCGGTGCGTCCAACTGTACCGACTACTTATCACCTAAAGGATTACCGCAACAACATGCTTCAAGGAAGCTTTTACGGAAAAGAACTGCTCAAGACCAGACACGGAGACGTATACCTGGTGGAAAAGGTGTTGAGAAGAAAGGGTAACAAAGTGCTGGTTAAGTGGCTTGGCTTTGATGGTACTCACAATTCGTGGATAAATAAAAGTGAACTTGTGTAAATTACTCAGTTTGAGCTTAGACATTAAAATGAAAACACCCAAATTGTCTATCGTAAACTTTGACGTATACTGTGGAGGAGATATGAAGGAAAGGAGCAAACACAGTGATCTGCTGCCAAACCATGTTCGATGTATCATGTGCGGACCTTCAAATTCCGGCAAGACTAATGTAATGTTAAACTTGTTGTTTAATCCAAATGGACTAAAGTTTGAAAATGTCTACGTTTTTTCAAAATCACTCCATCAGCCAAAGTATAAGTTACTAGAGAAGGTACTACTGACTATACCCGGTATAGGATATTTCCCTTTCACAGACAACGGTGAGGTGGTTCATCCAAACGAGGTGAAAGAACACTCTGTGATGGTGTTTGATGATGTCGCATGTGAAAAGCAAGACAATATCAGAAACTACTTTACAATGGGACGACACCAGAATGTTGATACTTTTTACCTGTGTCAAACATACAGTAGGATACCCAAACAGCTGATAAGGGACAATGCAAACTTTATTATTGTGTTTAAGCAAGATGACAGAAATTTAAGACACATATACGATGATCATGTAAATACGGACATGTCTTATGGGAGATTCAAAGAGTTGTGTGCCACCGCATGGAACAGTGGTAAGAACAAATTCGTTGTAGTGGACAAAGAACGTAACATTGACGATGGTAGATACCGCGTCGGACTCGACGAGTTTGTCAAAGTTTTACAACGCCATGCTGAAGGTTAGTTTTAGCCAACCTCTTGTGACAAGAGAGTACAATCTACCGATGAATGAGGATCGCAAATCATTATGGCAACAAATGACGTTAGACAGGCTACGTTTTAAAAGGCGAATAGATACGTTGGAAGAAACTATTTTGGGCCCACTCCTTTTGCTGCATATTGCGAAGCAGAAAGACTTGGAAAACAGGAAAACAGAAAAACAGGAAAACATGAAAACAGAAAAACAGGAAAACAGAAAAACAGAAAAACAGAAAAACAGGAAAACAGAAAAACAGGAAAACAGAAAAACATGAAAACAGAAAAACAGGAAAACAGGAAAACAGAAAAACAGAAAAACAGGAAAACAGGAAAACAGGAAAACAGGAAAACAGGAAAACAGGAAAACAGAAAAACATGAAAACAGAAAAACATGAAAACAGGAAAACAGGAAAACAGAAAAACATGAAAACAGGAAAACAGAAAAACAGAAAAACAGAAAAACAGAAAAACAGAAAAACAGAAAAACAGAAAAACAGAAAAACAGAAAAACAGAAAAACAGAAAAACAGAAAAACATGAAAACAGGAAAACATAAAAACAGAAAAACATGAAAACAGAAAATAACCTAAGGGGATTCCGTAAGAAGAGGGATGGGAGCACAAGAGTGCAGGAGGTAGCAAATAGAAGAAGAAGAAGGTCGGCTTTAGCGTCACTTTCCGCAGTGGGGAGGGGCTGTGGAATCCATTAAAAACTCAATAAATAAGGATGTGATGTTCGAAATTAGTTATTCGACAAGATGACGTTCAAGGATACACATCGTATACGAGAAATAAAGATGCTGCAGGATAGTATAAGGCAAAAGTTGCGTGATATTAAGAGCAGTTCAATTCAAACACAACGTTCGTTGGAAGTACAGTACAAACCGTTGATTGATCCACTAAAACAGTTGACGGAGACGGTTGTTGCTACCAAAGAGATCAAGCAAGAGCCCAAAGAGGAGAATGAAGGGGAAGTGGAGGAGGAGGAGGAGGTTTTTGAGCCTGAGCAGTCATTTGGAAGACCGTCTTTAGCGTCAGAGTTTGACGCATTTATTCGTGCAAACAACATTGGAGACTTGTTAGGTACCTACCTTCAGTTTATTCAGACAGACGATAGGGAAGAAGCTGATTTCACGTATGGCATTCACTATGATGGCAACGAGTGGAAAATGAAATCGTATCCGGTTAGCTTTTCCGATAACGACATAATTATAAATGGAGTTGAATACAAGGGAACACCTGGACTGTTTGAATTGATTTTCAAGAAACATCCGCAGAGTGGATCGTTCAACGACAATGATTTAAAAGTGTACAAGCAAATGCTAGAGGCAACTGGTGTTCACAAGCGTTAAGATGGAAAAGGGATAAAATCCAACAGAGGCTACAAGTACACGAATATTATATCAAATATGTTTCCACCAAAAAATAAAAAGAAACTACCCTTAATACGTGCTTCTCCAGCGTCTAGAAAAAGACCAAGTCAACCACTATCACCATTTATTGGTGAAAAGAGAAAAAAGTTGGGAGAGGGTTTGCTAATGGAAGTTGAGAAATCCAAAATTGACTACCGGTACTGGGATGACCCTAATGAATTGGTTGATCGTTTGCGTCTGTTGTTAGCATCTAAAGAAGCAGGTAACAGTGGTCACAATAATGAGATTATCGCCATTCTGGAGGAGCTCAAGGAGGCGGATATTATAAAAGACTTTGATAACTTTATTTTGTAATCATTATCGTAATGTCTATCGACAAGTTCGGACGTCAGTTAGTTCAAAAAGGTGCTGCTGCTGCTGTGCCCAAAGGAGCACGAGGTGAAGGATTTAAATTGACTCCTGAAGGAAACTATGATATGCAAAGTAAAGTTTTAGCAAATGTAGGCGATGCAATAAATGAAAATGATGCCGTCAGTCTAAAAATTATAGGTGAGCATTGTGTATTATTCGAGGAGAAATACATTAATGCTAGAAATAGGTATATAGCGAATGTTGAAAATCCTACTGCAGCAAAAGATGCTGCAAATAAATTGTATGTAGACTCTCTTGTTCCACCTAGATACGGCACCTTTTGGCACTTTGGAAATAAACGGTTGGTTGAGGTGGCCGACCCATTAAATGATGGAGACGTAGTTACAAAGAAATACCTTACGGCAAATAGCCCAAATAAGAGTAAAAGCGGGTGGAAGTTTAACAATATGCGATTAACGTCAATCAAAGATCCTGTTGAACCTCAAGATGCAGTGACTCAAAACTACCTTTCAGGATCTCTTAACGTGGTACGTGAAAAGTGGATTCCTAAACAGACCGCTAATGAGTGGGATTTCGGAGATAAAAAGCTTTCCTCTGTGGGTGATCCAGTCACCATGCAAGACGCTGTAACTATGAATTATCTTGTACGAGCAATGAGTGCATTACTATACGATATATACTATCGCATATTACCACCTCAAGATCAGATCCACAGTTTGTCTAAAGAGGAGTGGATCGACAAACATATTGTACGACCGTATTTCTTAAACGAAGCTACTAGAGTTAGATCACACGAATAAAAACCCTTGAATTTGAATAGAGACCGTCATTTGGTTATTATAATGCCAAGAGTCAACAAGAAAAACGTCAGTCGTCATTCAACAGTCAAAGGGTGTGGACTACTAGAGACACTTGGTGGTTTTGCCAGTTCAGCTCTTAACATAGGAATCGATCTACTACCAGTGGAACTTCATCTACCAGGAGGTTACAGGTACTGTGGTCCAGGTACCAAATTAAAGGAGAGATTAGCTCGTGGTGATCAGGGAATTAACAAGTTGGACGAAGCCTGTAAGGAACACGACATTGCATATTCCAAATATAGTGACAATCAACACCGTAGACAGGCGGATCAACAGCTGGCAGATAAGGCTTGGAATAGGGTTAAATCATCAGACGCTTCTTTAGCAGAACGAGCCGCAGCTTGGGCCGTGACAACAGCTATGAATGCCAAGAAAAAGCTGGGAGGTACAATGAAGAGACGACGCGTATGCAAAAAGAAAAAGGTCGCAAAGCGGCGAGGTAAAGGTTACTATTTAAGACCTTACAAAAAGGGAGAGGGATACTACTTAAAGCCGTACAAGCAGGGAAATGGATCACCTAAGGTCGTACATAAGAAAAAAAAAAAAGTTTGCGTTAAAACACTTACCGGATCGGGCTCTTACAAACTTTGACCTGGACAGATATGCACGTAGATTTAGAATACCACATTTTCGAGGTGTTTTTATGAGAGACGCCTTGCCACAGAATATTTGGAAGAAGGAAAATGCCATTGTTAATTTAGATTCAAACAGTGGGAGGGGCACTCACTGGGTGTGTTATAAAAAAGTTGATAATGTGGTGAAATACTTTGATAGTTTCGGAAACCTACAACCACCACCAGACCTTTTAAAGTATTTTCAGGGATGTAAAGTTTTGTACAACTACACTTCGCATCAGACTTTCGGCTCCAACATCTGCGGTCATTTATGTTTAGAGTTTTTGATGAATCAACTTTAGTATGCGTCTGACTTTTAGAGAGTGAGCAGCATTATGTTTTGTGTGAGTGGGAATAGTTCAGTGTTTGGCTGTAATATTTTTCCTGCAATAGACCTCTCTGAGGGCGATTGGGAAATTGGATTGGTAGACTTTACAACATACAACTCTATACCAAACGTTGAGAAGGGAGTCAATAATTTGTTCCATTACGGTGATAAAATTGTCGAAATACCGACTGGTTCTTATGAAATTGACGACATTACACAATTTATCGAACACAAAATCAACGATCCGAATTTAAAGATTAGAGGCAACAACAATACGTTTAAAGTGGAAATTTACGGTGAAAAAATAATTGACTTCTCTCAGGAAGACAGCATAGGTTCACTGTTGGGCTATTCTAGATCGATTCTTGAACCAAATAAATGGCACGTGTCAGACACACCAGTTGCCATTATTAAAGTGAATGTCATACGAGTCGAATGTAACGTGGTTAGAGGTTCTTATCAAAACGGTACAGAAGGACACGTTATTCACGAGTTTTACCCTGCCGTACCTCCTGGGTTTAAAATTGTTGAAACGCCCCGTAACGTCATTTACTTGCCAGTAAGTGTCAAGAGGTTGGAAAACATAACAGTTAGACTCTCCGATCAAGACAATCGTTTGATAAATCTGAGAGACGAAGTGGTCAACAAATCTGATGGTCAGACACAGTATGATATGTTACATCTAGTCAACAATGCCATGGCGTTTCTGATTAACGAGATTAGATATGAAATTGGCGGTGTAATTGTCGATCGATCTAAAAATGTCGGTATAACATCCACTATTAAGAATTTAGTAACCCTAACTCCAGACGATGAGAAGCGATTGATGAACGCTGGTTGGGTTGGAAAAGGATCATTGAATACGGTGAAGGAGTTTTCTTTTTGTATTCCCTTGAAATTGTTAATGGGGTTCTTTGAGGACTACAAACGAATCATTGTCAACCAAAGACAGGAATTGATTTTGCTCTTGTCTTCGAATGTTAAAAACGCCTTGTACAAGGAGGTTGCGGCCACTGATTTTAAGTTGACGATTGATAAGATTTACTGGCGGGTTCCCTACGTAAAGGTGTCTGATGATATGAAGTTGTCATTACTACGGGTGCTGGAACAGGATCGTGTATTGGAAATGCCTTTCAGGTCTTGGGAGCTCTGAGAACCTCAAATCAGGACCTGTAGACGTCCGCCTTGAATTTGAATCTTCCACTGCTTTTCCAAAAGGTACAACAGCCTACTGTCTGATTATTCACGACGCCCTAGTCGAGTACAGTCCACTTACTGGAACTGTCAACAGAGTTCTCTAGTGTCGTACGCCTTATAAAAGGAAGCTCAGCACCCACTCGGTCTCAGTCGCTGCTCCACCACCACCATGGCATCATCATCATCATCTGCTGTTCCAGACACTGATGTCTCTATAGTAGAGTTTCCACTGGTTGACAAGGAAGGTGTACCTACTCTGGTGACGGTACCGGACAAACGGGATCTGACAGCTTTTCTCAAGGTAATGTACAATCTCAACTCGGATTTTACTAAATTTGTCACTGTCGGTCTTTTTAATGAATTTCTTTTTCAAGTGGGCATTTTGTTTCACAAGCAAGGCATGCGTAAATACGTTTTACTAAACAACGCACAGTTCTTAAAGTTGAAAGAAACGGAACCTTCAATTACCTATGCTCTGTGTCATAAGGATCAACAAAAGAGATTCACTGAAGGGGACATTAAATACACTATCCGTAACATTTTCAATAAACCTTATGTAGAGCTTTTCGACAGAGATAATAACACCGCTATACTTTTCACTAAAGAGGAATGGTTGAATTTTGTTAGCTTATTGCCTTGCATTTCACGGTACATTGAACAGTTGACCTGTGTCGAGCCTTACCTGATTGAACACATTGATCGGGTTATGCGTAGTGATTCGGTTTATGTTCCCCCACCACAGCAAGTAAACGGTTGGGACGCTGACCGTTTGCATGACGAGATTGTTTGGTATAAGAAGACAAAGCCCACAGTAGGTTGATCATAAACATGCCGACGCCGGCTGTGGTGGAATTTCATGGGTTCAAAGACAATCGCAATAGATTTATCGTTAAAGAATTTGTCGTTGTGGGTCCTTTTGTAAATGTAAATATAGTTTTCAAGTCTCCTTATCCTGAAAGTAAGTTGAATAGTGCTGCTCGGAAAGCTAACAATTGGTGTGAGCGTAAGTTTCACAAAATACTTTGGGAGGAGGGATGTGTACCTTTTAACTTCAAACTAGTTCGTAGCTTACTAAAACCTTTTGATGTAGTCTATACCAAAGGGTTGGAGAAAAAGTTATTTCTTTCCAAATTTCATGGAAATGTTCAGGAACTCGACGAGTCTTGGACAGTTCCCGACATGTATACGTTTTTACCTTGTTGTTTACCGCAACACGCTAGTGATGGCAAGTGCGCCTTAGTAAGTGCTCAGTTTTACTACAGTAAGTCGCGTGCTTTTAAATGTGTGTAATTTTACTGTAAAAAATTGTTACTATCGTATCCCTAGCTCTGTGTGAATGTGTGTTCTATGGCTGGCCTAAACTCCATAAGTCCAGGACATGAACTGTCGAGGTGAGGGCGGCCCAAATTCAATAAAAAAGCCCGAATGTTCTCTAAGGCAGCCGTAAAACGCATAAGTCCTGAGGCAGTCCTGCAGCTTGGGGCTGGGCTAATCCCCGTAAGACCTTGAGTCGCAGTCCGGGCCCTCGTACAGTTTGGATGTGTGTAACACTCTATGGCTGGCTTAAACTCTGTAAGTCCAGGGTGTGAGTAAGGGATATTTTTAGTAACAAGAAAAATAAAAAAAAAATAAAAAAAATAAAAGCCCTTTGTAAGTTTGTGCGTCACATTGAAAGGCTTCTCCAAGTAAAGTGGCGGCTAGACTTATAGGGGATCAAAAAAAAAAATGAATAAATAAAAAATAAAAATAAAAAAATAAAAAAAAAACACAAAAATAATACTGGGAGGTAGCAATTTTGTTATGGAGTGGCTATCACCGTAGCTTGCGATGGTTGGGGCAAGTTACATTAAAGTAAGTGGGATTATGCCTACTGGGGACACCCACTATAATAAAAAACGCGCCTTTGCACAGAGTGCAATGACCCTATACCCCTTGGGTGGTGTGGAAATTTGGGTCAAGACTTGTCAATGCACATAGTGCAATGACAGGCATTGTCTTATAGTCATAGTCTTGTCTGGGAATGCAAGGACAAGCGTTATGACTCGTGCATAGGCCTTCGGGGAAGGAGGCACAATACTCCTAACAAGCCGTGACTCTCAAGGTCAACTGAGAGTATAAAAGGACTCGTATTTCCACTTTTCTTATCAGTCTATCATGGCATCTTTTGTCGAACGTTTCAACGCTGCTACTCCGATGAATTATATTACTGTCAAGGTTGGAGATTTGTCATCCAACATCCAGTATCCAGTCAAAAGTATTACACGCATAAATACGAAGTACGGTGATACTCTCGTTGCGATACTGTTTGATCCGCATTTGGAGGAGGACATCAAGGTGTTTCTACCTAGAAGATACGTCGATACTTTGCATGAGGGAGAATCAATACCGGACAACTTGGTACTGATCAAAGAAGTTGGATCCACGTCTGCTGTGTTATTGTTTCAGAAAGATGAAGCATTGCTGCAAGATGTTTAAGTGTTTCAAAACACCAGAAGATCGAGTACACGACTGCAGATACTGCAAAGCATTTTTACTGCAAGAAGAAAAAAGGAAAAGACGCTGCATCCCATTGATCTTCATACCGTGTATTTTGTTAGCAAGTTACATGGTCTACGAGATTTACTATAAACACCTAGAGTAAATCTCTATGGAAAGGTGGCAGGATGGCTACCAACGTAATGAGCGATGGATGGGGCTCATTACAAGGGTTTGTTTCTCCGTACCACAGGGGTATATGGTCTAGACCTGTGGGAGCCTCTTTGTTTACCCTTAAAAATCAAAAGAGTGACCTCTGAGCTGGTAGAGGAGGTTGACGTTCCTTCAGAGGCTTTGTACTAACAGTATACCGACCATAAAGGTGAGTATCTTTGCATGCTTTACGTAATATGTTTGTGCATGCTGAAGTAGTTACGCAGAATAATGCATTTTATATAGTATAACAAGGCTAATAGTGTATTTTATATAGTACAAAAAGGGAATTTGAAGTGAAATGTGAGGTTAGGAAAAGTAAAGTTAGAAAATTTGGCGGGAAACATGGGCGCCGCCATCTTGGATCCGGCAAGTGTGCAAATAACTGTAATTATACATTCACCCTCTTGTTGAATTTAAAATTTGTTTTCTACTAACTGTCTTTTGTAAATTAATTTTAAACTCAACTTCTTTTAGCAAAGAACATCTGTCTCTTCCTTTCCTAAATTTTTGTTTTACAAAATTATTTTGACGAATGAAGTGATAAATAGAGCCCACATGTCTGTACGGTTATCCATTCCTTTCCCTTCCCTTGTAGAGGTCACTATACCGTATTGCATCTTGTTCTTTGTGCATGCATTAAACACTAACCTTTGGTGTAGTAGTATTTATTTCTTCTTAGATCTTTTCTAAAATAACATTCTTTTATTCAAGCAGAGTTTTATTATTAAATATGTTTTTTCAGGATATTTTACAAAAGTGTATATCTAAGTATAGAAAATTTATTTAACAAAAGTTGTTTTAGTAAATAAGACATTGATGGTATCTGTGGAAATTTAACTCACATGAATTGAGAATTTTTCCCGTCCTCAAAAACTTCTTAAACACCTTGAGTTAAATAAATTAGTTTATTTTGATATATACCTTTTATTATATATTAATAAAAATGTATTTTTCAGGAGCACAGTTTTATTATTAATTTTGATTAATCAAATTGAACAAAATCGAAGAAGGCAGCAAGAAACTTTATTATCTAATGAACGGAGAATTCAAGAAGCATTGGCATTAAGAAGAAAGAACCATCCATCTTAGTAAAAAAAAAAAAAAAAAAAAAAAAAAAAAATTGCTTTTAAGAACTTCTTTTTTATTTTTAATTTGTAATAAAAACAAAATTATTTGTATTTAACAAAACATTTTAAATAAACTTTTAATATATTTAAAAATTATTTTTAAATGTGGTTGTTACAAATATTTATATTTAATTAATAAAAAAAATTGCAAATAATATTTTTAATATTTATTATTCAAAATTTAATTTTTATTATTTATAATTTTGATTATTAATAATAAAAAAGAATTTAGAAATACATGTTAAATTTTAAATAAACTTTTAATATATTTAAAAATTATTTTTAAATGTCAAAATCAAAGTCAATCAAAATTAAATCAAAATTAATCAAAGCCCATTAAAAATCAATCAAAATCAAATCAAAGTCAATCAAAATTAAATCAAAATCAATCAAAATCAAATCAAAGCTCATTAAAAATCAATCAAAATCAAATCAAAGCTCATTAAAAATCAATCAAAATCAAATCAAAGCTCATTAAAAATCAATCAAAATCAATCAAAATCAAATCAAAGTCCCCCCACCCCCCGTCGTATTTTGGACGAAAGTCGTACTTGGGACGTTGGTAAAGGAACATAACCCTTCTACTACATACCAAACAGTTTACGTACAGCTATACGTAATATAGTAGACGTGTATGTCTGTATGTGTTAG
>JAQJVL010000418.1:465715-486662 GCA_035578905.1 Stictocephala bisonia | reverse complement strand
ATGGACTCACCATATCAGTTTATTTAACCGTGACGACATAGGCTTAAGCTTGCCGTACATTGTAAAGCTGAAAAAAATTAAGAAAAAACCTGGTTCGCTTTTATAGTTTCAACAAACTTCTTAATTAATGAAGAAATATTTTTTACTGCTAGTCTTTAGGACCTGACCTATGCTGGAGAAAGCGGTTTTATTCTGGAATGATTCCGCCAGTCGATTCCTGGAATACACAAAAAATGCGTACAGCGAAAAATGCTTACACCAGGAATCTTGCGAAATATGCATACAGGATCAAGTTTTGACAGATGAGAGTAACCTATGATGTCACAACAATTAGATAGGCGAAAAATGCGTACAACTTTTAGGGCAAATGGATCTTTTACAACAATTGAATTATATAAATGCGTTTACCTCTAAAATAAATGAAGAGTACAGGGGAAAAAGGGGGAATGTCAACATTTGTCGTTTTTCAATAATTGAAGTTTTATGCTAGAGTCTAATGCCTAGTTTATAAATACCGCTGTATATTTCTTATATTTTTATTTCAGCTGTATTATTGTATGGAGAAGATATATGCAGGTGTTTCATGGAGGAAAATAACACATTTTTTATATTAATAAAATTTTAACAGTACAATGCACCTTTTTTGTAGGGAAAAAGGGGGAATGTCAGCTTTGTTTTAGGGAAAAAGGAGGATGGTCATTAAAAACTCAGGCTCCACCCTATCAATAATTATGTTTATTAAACCAACAATACAATACATTGATTTAAATAATACTTTTTCTTATATTTATAAAATGACTGACTTTGTTAGGATCTTATTTTTTTTTGGGGGGGGGGGGTTTACGGCTTTTTTGTGTTCCGGCTTTTCTACGCGTTTGGCAGCTTTCTTGGGTTCTGCCTTTTTTACTTGGTCAGCTTTTGGGAGGTTACTGTAAAAGTCCCTGGCTTCTTGCCCACAAAACATTTTTAGTTGTTGTAGATCACTGAATTTCTCAAATGATATGGGAATTGCATCTGTAAAAAACCAAATAATATAGGCCTAAGTTCCAAATACATGATTGGAAATAAGGTAAAATGGTTACTTGTATCCTGTTTTAATCAAATACCTTGTCTTACAGTATGCTGCACTGGTGGGTTAAGGTTAGGAAGGTTGGTAAGGTTAGGTTATATGAGGTTGTTAGGTTATACCCGCGACATCATGCTGTAAAACAAGGTATTCTGGATAACACATAAAAATTTATGAAGTAAAAGACAGATTGACGTAAAAAAAAGGTATCAAGGTTTCTGGGGGCTTTATAGCATGTACTCTTTAAGAGCAATAAACCTCAGGACTTAGAAAAGGCAGGGATAAAACTTATGGAATAAATTATTTTTAAGTAACCACCTACTTACCGAGATATGCAGCTTCAGGAAGAACAAACTCTCCTTCACAAAGCGGAGGACCATCAGCAGCAGGTGTTGACTTGGCTTCATTGACTACATGACCTTCCCAGTGTCCAAAGTAAGAAAGTCTGAATTTTAGAAGTCGAGGATGTTGTTTCATGACTACCAACTCCCTTACTGGTCTTGACTTAAAAGGACAACTTTTGTAATAGAGTTTACTGAAGAACATTGTCCACTTGCGAATAAGATCCTTATCAACCTCGATGACTTGAAATGGGGAAGGTTTCACTCTTGCACTTTGAAACTCTTCATACCAATCCTTAGGCAGTTCCAACCACTTTTTCTGATTGATACAAACCATATTTCGGTCACATTCTAAATAAGAATGTCCACGAATTGGGAAATTCATCTTAATCTTATCAAGTCTTTTTACATGGTGGACTAAATAGTGTACCATTCTAAAAACTGTCCAGTTTTTATTCTGGCCCCCACAGGAGTCGCAGAATATGTCTAGTTCTTTGACTTTAGGGTCCTGTTTAGTCATAACAAAGTTGAACAGAAATGAAGCAACTTCATCGGCTCCCTTCTTTGCAACTGTTTCGTCGTAAGCATAATAATACGATTCATTCATTGATAGAATGTGTATATTAAACATGCATACGATGAGCTGGCGTTTGTAATATACATCGTTTGTCGTTATATTGGGTACTGGCAAATTTTTTTGATAGTCCATGGCAATACTCTCTTTACTTTCATCTCTCTGACTACTTAGTCTTGTGTAACAGGTCCACCAAATTGATAAATAAATTAATTAATTCAAATAAATAATAAATTATTGTATTAAATAAAAGGATATATTTAATTGAAATAAATAACGAATGTTTAAATAATACTCGAAAACCACCATAGGGAAGAGACAGGCCACCCAAGAGGACAGACAAAGGCGTCTATATTAGAAACACCCTGACAGATGTTTTCCAAGAACTCAACACAATAACATTCCTAAAGTGTCGCGACAGGAGTAAACATGAAAGTCAGTTGGAATTTTCCATATAGTCCCCACCCCGGACCCAAGTAAATTAAACGTACCAGAAACGACTCAGCAGACGATTCCTGAAGGGAACCAATCAGAACGTTGCATCTAGTTGAGACAATATCCGTGGATGGCGGTAGCTGTCGGACAGCAACCTCGTGGTGCAAGCGGAAGTTGCCAAAACTCTACAACGCAAATGACGAATTGTACCGGAAGAAAGGGTAGGGGAGAGGTCACAAGCCCGACGGTTAAGAGACGCAACTCTCCCCAGTCTAATACCATCAGTCCTGGCAACAAGATGATTATATAGACCGAACTTTTGAGACCGCGTGGTCATAGCTATATTAATCAGTAAACTCGTAAAATTAAATACTATTTGGTGATTTAAAACAAGTTTTCTTTTCAAAATATATACTGTGCGTGTAATTTGAGTAGTAAACCAAAACAAGGAATAAATCGGACTCGAGATAATAGTTGGGATTCATCTATAAAAAATGTTACAGATAAGTCTAGCTTTACACTTAGTTTAAGATGGTAACTTTTAACATAACTCCACTAAATGAAATAAATTTAATTTTTGAATTCTTATTGTCATATTTTAAATGAATTTAAAAAAAAGGATTTTTGAAAATATGTAATTAAAATAATCTTGTAAAAAAAAAAGAAACTGTCTTGATTTATTTTATCATACAGTCCCACCGAATTACCACTTGTCACGACCCTGAGATCAATTAAAGAGCAATCATGCTATAATATAATGAATTTTATTAAATCAAACCAATAATTTTAATAAAGGTACCAATCTCTTAAATATAGAAGGTTACGAATTATCACCCAATAACTGGTGTCAATTAATTCAAAATTAAAGAATTTTAACTTAATCAAAAAATATATTATTGATTAATTTAATCAAAAATTTAAATTAATGTAACTCGATAAGAGAAAGAGAAAAAGACTTGTAGCAAATTGGCGCCGACCACGTGGGGCTGTATAATACCAATAATGAATTAAATATATTTAAATATATTTGAAATAGCAAATGTATTAAAAAACTAAGAATATATTCCTTTTTAATTTAAATTCAACTGAGTAAAGAAAAAATTGTTTAAAGTAATATTTTTGAATTTATTAAATTCTAAAAGATAATCATGGCTGATGTAGACATAGTCCAGAACTCGGAGTTGGATTCCGAGGATTCAGATACCTCTCTGAGTGTCATCAGGGAAATTAATATAAATAAAAATTAAACTGAAAACAATGGGCCAGGAGTAGATAGGGAAGATACATTGTCCAATATAATGGACATGTTATTAAAAATGAATGCAAATGTAGAAAATAAATTTAAAGAAATAAACACTAAACAAGATAATTTTGAAATCAAGTTTAAAGAAATAAATGATGAAAATAATAAGAGATTAGATGCAGCAGAGGCTAAGTTAGAAGCTAAATTTGATAAGATTAGTGAAAGATTAGACCAAAATGGGGTTAAGCTTAATGAAATAAACAATAAGATAAAAGAAGTAAAAGTAGGTGCTAATAAAGATAATGAAATAAAGGAAGATAATGTTGTAGATGAAGTAAATAATGTAGATAGGCAAGAACCTATAAAAATAAGTAATGCAGAGGATAGGCTACTATCAAATAAAATAGATGTGCTGTTAGAAACGAATAATGACATAAATACCAAACTTGAAAAGATTAATGTCAGGTTAGGTGAGACAAATGTAAAAATGAAAGAAATAAATGATAGTAACATAAAGCTAAAAGAGGAAACTAATATGAGATTAGATGTGCTGATAAACATAAATAATGATATTGACTCTAAACTTGATGAAATCAATGTAAGGTTAGGAGGAAGAAGTGTTAAGGTTAAAAAAGTAGGTGAGGATGTAACAAAGTTAAATAATGAACTTAAAATGAAAGCTAATGAGCAAATAAAAGATGTAGATGATAGGACAAGTCAGGTTAAAGATAACTTTGTCAATAAAACTGAAATAGTAAAAATGTACTTTGATGTAGAAAATGAGTTAGATGAAATAGGTAGTAAAGTAGATGATCAAGATAGGGAACCAACTATAAAAATAACCAATGTCAAGGATAAACTAGATAAAATAAATAAAATCCTGCTAGCTAAATACATAAAAATAAATGTAAAAACAACTGAAATAGGCTATGAGCTAAATAGTCAAATGAGTAGGTCCAGTGTAAATGATGAAGTTAAAAAGCAGACAGGACATAAAAACATTGTGCTAGATGACAAAATAGAAAGAATAGATAAAGCTTTGACAGTTTGTAACACTAAACTTGAAGATGAAATAAATGATTTTAAGAACAAAGAAAGTGAAAAACTAAAAACAATCAGAAGTAGGCTAGAAGAACTGAATGACTTCTTTGAGTTTGAAATGACAGTTATAAACAAATACTGGGGAATAAATAAACAAAGAGAGTGTGAGAATAATAAGATGGGGGGTGAAAACTGTGATGTAAACATGGAGGACTTTGTTAAATATGTGATGAGGTACTATAATATCTCATGCTTCTCAAACTATAAATATAAAAAGAAAAAATTTAAACCAGTGCTCTCGGATAATCCCATTTGCATAGAAAACTAAACTGTAAACTTAGCTGTTCAATAAAACATACCTAAAGATGAAATAATAATAAATAAATAATAGTTGAAACAAGGTAACTTTAATGATGATAAGGGGGTTGTATAAAAATGAATAAATAAAGTGTAGAGAGGATTATTAAATAAGAAATTACTTAACCCTCGAACCGGGTTCTACTTTTTCCTGTACCGTCACATCATTTTTTGTGCATTTGCAGACATTTTTTCAAAAAATGATATAAAATAGTAAAATATCACCCTACTTGTGTTTGGTATTAGTGCACTCCTAATAAAGCAGCCTATCTAATAATAATAAAATATTACATCTTTGGGGAAAACAAAAATTTTTTATGACTAATGATATCTCAGACAATGACTTTTGTAAACATAAAAAAGGGGGGAGGTCACCCTGAAAACAATATAGTATAGCTAAATTCAAAATTCCAAGATAGCCTAAATATTACAAATTTCATCTAGTTTCAGGATATATAAAGGTTTTATATTTTATTTTAAGTATAAACGTAATTATACTTATAAAACCCTGTGTAGTAAAATATATGCAAAAATTTGTTACTGTGGTAACATAATTTTCAAAAATTTGCTAAAAATTCTATATAATCAATACAGACTTCTTACTAGTACTAAAATTTATAGAATTACTTGCTCTATAAATAAAATATATTTGTAAAATGGTTAACTTGGTATCCTCTGGCTGTGAGCTTAGGGGTCCACAGATGATGATGAAATTTATCCGGCGTACGCACACAAATGTGATATTCTTCATGTTCACAATTTTTTTTCTTTTATAAAAAGGCTTCAATATAATTTTTTGTGTGTTGTATGTATATACCAAAAGTAATGTAAACACAATTATATCATAATAACACCATAATTGCGTATAATAAGACTTACAAATACAATTGAAAGACAAGTAAACAAAACTTCCAAGGCTAGCGTCAGTTTGAAAATAGCTTTCATATTGGACAACGAATATTCATCATATTATTTTCCATTGTTCCCGTCATCTTAGAACCAAGTCAGGCATACCACTACAATCGGTAACTCTTCCCGTTTCCAGTAATATATGAATCTTGTCAATAGCGCTAATAGGTATACTATAACAAGTGATAATATCGAGCGATGTCAAGTCGACAATTTTTTGTCGATTGCCAGTACAGAATCAACACAAGTCGACAATTATTTGTCGAAACGCGGCACGAGGGTTAAAAGATGTCACAATAATAAATACATGATAGTTTAAAGAATATAACATTAATAATAATGTGAGAGTTGTTTAAAAGAAAAATAAACTGTAAGGGTAACTGTTTAAAGGAAATATGTAAAGATATCATTTAATAATAAACAAATAATAGGCCTAGTTGAAGAATTGTAATATTGACAGTAAGGTGAATTTGTGATTAAGCAGGAGATTTAAATATAACATTGAAATAATAGGACATGTATGTCAAAATAAGATGATGTAAAGAAAATAATAGTAATATTTTGTTACTACTAAATGTAACAAGGATGATAATATACAATGAATATAACATTAATAATAAAATGATATTTATGTGAGAGCAAAATAATATGAAAAGGTGTTTTAGGGGGCCTTGTTTCATGATTTGTTTATATCTATGTTGAATATTTTTAAAACAACAATATGATAAATGAGTAAAACTAAGAAGATGTATGAAAATGTTTTGTGTGAGCCTTTGTTATTATAACTTGTTCATGTCCATATTTTGAATACAACATTGGTAGAATGTGCCATGTATGTTAGATTATAATGTATCAAGATTTTTAAAACACTTTGTATTTACAAATTGTTTATGTTTGTAATGAATATTGCTCAGACAACAATATGATATGATTCAAGGATGTATTTAACTAATATGATTGAAGGAGATTTTTGAGAAATATTTTATTATAATAACTTGTTTGTGTTTATATTGAAAATAATCAGATGAATGTAATTCTGATATTGAATGTGATGATTGATTTAAACTGAGATGATGTAGAAGAGATTAGGATAACAGATGATTGCTACAATTTGTGTATGTTTATATTGATTTAACTCAATAATATACATTGTATGTACTTTGACAACTTATATGATTTTTAATCATTTTAAGAAATTTATGAAGGGAAAATGGCCAGTGGTTAATAGCAGTACGATTCGACCATAATTACAACTAGTCACTTTCTAAATTCAAAATTCTTAACGCCAAGTGCTCTATTAATCACACAATGGCACAGTTTTTCAGTTTTAGGTGTTTAGTCAGCCTGGGCAATAGCGCCTAAAGACAAAAGCTTACAGTGATCTATAGCATGGCAACCCCCATTACTAAGTCATGTTGCAGACACCAATAGATTAATAAGTTAAAATATAACATTGTAGGAGTAGATTGAGACATGGTAAATATGTGATTGTAAAACTTGATAATAAAACTATAAGTGCAATGTTTGATGATAATTTATTGTAGATTTTATTTGTCAGTGATGCAAGAATAATGATAGAAATTATAACTTGAAATGAGTAAAATATAATTGAAAATATGATTCATTATTTTTATATCAATAATGAACAACCATTAATGAATTATTGGAAACTTTATAAAGATAATAATGATAATTAACCTCACTTATGTCAACTTGAAATATGTCAAAGCAACATTAGCAAATGTATGAATAATTAAATTTTGTGCACAAGTAAAATGTGTGTACACACAAGTAAAGATAGGGAATATGAAAGATGATTGAATATGAGTATGTTTAAATGTTTGTAAACAATTTTTCACTTCAGCTAATTGCATATGGAACTAAAACTAGGCTATTGCTTTAATTAACAGCCTGTGATTGAATTATGTTATATGTATTACTTAATAGGAAAAGTAATCAAAGTAATAGGCTCAGGTAAAATGACCTTGCCATAAAACTAGTTGAGACTGTGTTGGACATTAGGAACAATAGTGACAACAAGGAACATTGTGTGAAAGATGGACACGCATTAACACGAGTGACAGTTGTGTCTCAGACGGGGGGTTCGGAGCACCGACCTACACCTTACAGACCCATGACGTTGTGGAGCGGCCATCCCAGGAGCACATCAGGTGATGGATGACTCAGCCCATTGATGCGGCACTGCCAACCTTCTACACCCCAGAATACTAGTTTTTCGAGAACAACAATCTGTAGAACAGTTATCGTTGGTGTTTGATTGTATATTTGTTGCAATCCTTTTAGTCTCTCAAGACCAACTTGTGAATCAGACATTCTCAGAACTTAACTTTGGTGTTTAATATTTGAAACTTGAAATAAATATGAATGCGAACCAGTGAAAAACTTTTCACGTGGAACTTTTCCAGTTTTCTAGTAAGAAGTGACATTTCATAATAACAAAGTGACTGTTTTACATACAAACAGTAATGGCGTACTGATAAGCAAAAAATATGGCAATCTGTCTGGATACATATTTAAATAAAATATCATGTTTATATATTTTGGAATATAGTTATAATTAGCAAATAAATTTTAACTCATGAATAATAAAATAAAAATATGACTAATATATAGATGATGAAACATTAATAAAAAAAAAATGACAATTGTAGTTATTGGCAATTTTATTATATTCTTGAACAATATGTAACATATAAATGTTAATTCAAATAATAATTTAACTCTCTTGAAATGATTGAAATATTTTTATGATTAATTACAAAATGACTAATAATAAAAAGAACCTGCATCAATGACAAAGAACCATGTAGTAGGTTTATTGTTAATTACTAACGTACAATTCAAATAAGTCTTTTATTGATTTTTGATGGGTAATTGTGTATGGCTTAATGAATTGTTGATTTTGATTATTAATTTTAATGAAATAACTTAATGATCAACAATGTGTATGAAATTCTAATGACCCATTAGTCTAAAGATTAATGATAAATGTTAAGATTTAATTAAGGATTGATGATATGTGTTAAAATATAGTGATGTATTGATATGAGAATGTATTTAATAATTTGATGACTTGTTAGTGACTGAGAATTTATTTAAAAAAAAGTAAAGATGGTTAAAGGGTTGAAAAAGGATTTTGGAATTTAAAGATGGTTAAAGGGTTGAAAAAGGATTTTAGAATTTAAAGATGGATAAAGGGTTGAAAAAGGATTTTAGAATTTAAAGATGGATAAAGGGTTGAAAAAGGATTTTGGAATTTAAAGATGGATAAAGGGTTGAAAAAGGATTTTGGAATTTAAAGATGGATAAAGGGTTGAGAATTTATTTGAGAATGTAAAGAAGGTTTAAGAATTGAGAATTTATTTAAAAAATTTGGCAGGGTATTGACAAAATGAATGATAGGTTAATGTAGGATGATGAATGAAATGTTTGAATAAATAAATGATGATTCATTTATGAATTGATAAATTGTATAACGTGTAATTGTGATTAGTAGTCATATGATTTTGATGATGATATTGAAAGATGATAATTGTAAACGAGTTGATAATTAATTAATTTTGAAATGTAACCTAGTAATTGTTGAATGGTATTTTGTTGATTTTGATATAGGACCTGTGTATCTTAATTGATGATTTCACATTATGGGACAAGTCATTTATTTTGACTGAAAGCTTGTATAATTTCTGATGATGTATTAATTTTTAATTTATAATTTTTGAATTTTTAACTGATGATTTAAATAATTCACCAATGAATACTGATCATTTAGTATTTAGGAGGAAATCATAATTTAGTGATTTATTAATTTTGATAACTACTTGTACATAACTTAAGGATGTATTAATTATTAAGGTATGAATTTCAATGTGTAATGTGTAGTTTTTATTTGACAATTTTTGATCCAATACTGATGGATTTTTTAATTGACAACTTGTAATGATTAAATATATATTAACTTTTTGTGAACAATTATGTACAATGAAATGAGCTGTTTAATTTTTGATCTATAAATTGTTAAATTGCTAATTGACAATTTTGAGTTATTGAATTGTAGTCTGATGACTTTAATTGTTGAATTATTAACTTTTTATCAATAACCATGTAGAATGTAATGATCTATTAAATTTTTATTTATAAATAATTGACTTTAAGTGATGACTTTGTAATTTGTTGAATTACAATCTATTGACTTGTAGTGATGATTTAAATAATGTTGTTTTTATGAATTATTGACTTTTTAGCATTTGATTGGGAATCATGATATATTGTTTATATGATATGTAATATGTAATTTGATATTGAATTGTATGTTAGTTGATAGGTTCAATTCATTCTAGATAGAATAAATATTATAAAGCTGGAACTTATCTGAGGAACAACTGACAATTTGGCGAATCGTGTTTGAAGATAGATTTTTTGACTCGCATTACTCACACATCGCAAAAAATCGGGGGGTACTGTAACAGGTCCACCAAATTGATAAATAAATTAATTAATTCAAATAAATAATAAATTATTGTATTAAATAAAAGGATATATTTAATTGAAATAAATAACGAATGTTTAAATAATACTCGAAAACCACCATAGGGAAGAGACAGGCCACCCAAGAGGACAGACAAAGGCGTCTATATTAGAAACACCCTGACAGATGTTTTCCAAGAACTCAACACAATAACATTCCTAAAGTGTCGCGACAGGAGTAAACATGAAAGTCAGTTGGAATTTTCCATATAGTCCCCACCCCGGACCCAAGTAAATTAAACGTACCAGAAACGACTCAGCAGACGATTCCTGAAGGGAACCAATCAGAACGTTGCATCTAGTTGAGACAATATCCGTGGATGGCGGTAGCTGTCGGACAGCAACCTCGTGGTGCAAGCGGAAGTTGCCAAAACTCTACAACGCAAATGACGAATTGTACCGGAAGAAAGGGTAGGGGAGAGGTCACAAGCCCGACGGTTAAGAGACGCAACTCTCCCCAGTCTAATACCATCAGTCCTGGCAACAAGATGATTATATAGACCGAACTTTTGAGACCGCGTGGTCATAGCTATATTAATCAGTAAACTCGTAAAATTAAATACTATTTGGTGATTTAAAACAAGTTTTCTTTTCAAAATATATACTGTGCGTGTAATTTGAGTAGTAAACCAAAACAAGGAATAAATCGGACTCGAGATAATAGTTGGGATTCATCTATAAAAAATGTTACAGATAAGTCTAGCTTTACACTTAGTTTAAGATGGTAACTTTTAACATAACTCCACTAAATGAAATAAATTTAATTTTTGAATTCTTATTGTCATATTTTAAATGAATTTAAAAAAAAGGATTTTTGAAAATATGTAATTAAAATAATCTTGTAAAAAAAAAGAAACTGTCTTGATTTATTTTATCATACAGTCCCACCGAATTACCACTTGTCACGACCCTGAGATCAATTAAAGAGCAATCATGCTATAATATAATGAATTTTATTAAATCAAACCAATAATTTTAATAAAGGTACCAATCTCTTAAATATAGAAGGTTACGAATTATCACCCAATAACTGGTGTCAATTAATTCAAAATTAAAGAATTTTAACTTAATCAAAAAATATACTATTGATTAATTTAATCAAAAATTTAAATTAATGTAACTCGATAAGAGAAAGAGAAAAAGACTTGTAGCAAATTGGCGCCGACCACGTGGGGCTGTATAATACCAATAATGAATTAAATATATTTAAATATATTTGAAATAGCAAATGTATTAAAAAACTAAGAATATATTCCTTTTTAATTTAAATTCAATTGAGTAAAGAAAAAATTGTTTAAAGTAATATTTTTGAATTTATTAAATTCTAAAAGATAATCATGGCTGATGCAGACATAGTCCAGAACTCGGAGTTGGATTCCGAGGATTCAGATACCTCTCTGAGTGTCATCAGGGAAATTAATATAAATAAAAATTAAACTGAAAACAATGGGCCAGGAGTAGATAGGGAAGATACATTGTCCAATATAATGGACATGTTATTAAAAATGAATGCAAATGTAGAAAATAAATTTAAAGAAATAAACACTAAACAAGATAATTTTGAAATCAAGTTTAAAGAAATAAATGATGAAAATAATAAGAGATTAGATGCAGCAGAGGCTAAGTTAGAAGATAAATTTGATAAGATTAGTGAAAGATTAGACCAAAATGGGGTTAAGCTTAATGAAATAAACAATAAGATAAAAGAAGTAAAAGTAGGTGCTAATAAAGATAATGAAATAAAGGAAGATAATGTTGTAGATGAAGTAAATAATGTAGATAGGCAAGAACCTATAAAAATAAGTAATGCAGAGGATAGGCTACTATCAAATAAAATAGATGTGCTGTTAGAAACGAATAATGACATAAATACCAAACTTGAAAAGATTAATGTCAGGTTAGGTGAGACAAATGTAAAAATGAAAGAAATAAATGATAGTAACATAAAGCTAAAAGAGGAAACTAATATGAGATTAGATGTGCTGATAAACATAAATAATGATATTGACTCTAAACTTGATGAAATCAATGTAAGGTTAGGAGGAAGAAGTGTTAAGGTTAAAAAAGTAGGTGAGGATGTAACAAAGTTAAATAATGAACTTAAAATGAAAGCTAATGAGCAAATAAAAGATGTAGATGATAGGACAAGTCAGGTTAAAGATAACTTTGTCAATAAAACTGAAATAGTAAAAATGTACTTTGATGTAGAAAATGAGTTAGATGAAATAGGTAGTAAAGTAGATGATCAAGATAGGGAACCAACTATAAAAATAACCAATGTCAAGGATAAACTAGATAAAATAAATAAAATCCTGCTAGCTAAATACATAAAAATAAATGTAAAAACAACTGAAGTAGGCTATGAGCTAAATAGTCAAATGAGTAGGTCCAGTGTAAATGATGAAGTTAAAAAGCAGACAGGACATAAAAACATTGTGCTAGATGACAAAATAGAAAGAATAGAGAAAGCTTTGACAGTTTGTAACACTAAACTTGAAGATGAAATAAATGATTTTAAGAATAAAGAAAGTGAAAAACTAAAAACAATCAGAAGTAGGCTAGAAGAACTGAATGACTTCTTTGAGTTTGAAATGACAGTTATAAACAAATACTGGGGAATAAATAAACAAAGAGAGTGTGAGAATAATAAGATGGGGGGTGAAAACTGTGATGTAAACATGGAGGACTTTGTTAAATATGTGATGAGGTACTATAATATCTCATGCTTCTCAAACTATAAATATAAAAAGAAAAAATTTAAACCAGTGCTCTCGGATAATCCCATTTGCATAGAAAACTAAACTGTAAACTTAGCTGTTTAATAAAACATACCTAAAGATGAAATAATAATAAATAAATAATAGTTGAAACAAGGTAACTTTAATGATGATAAGGGGGTTGTATAAAAATGAATAAATAAAGTGTAGAGAGGATTATTAAATAAGAAATTACTTAACCCTCGAACCGGGTTCTACTTTTTCCTGTACCGTCACATCATTTTTTGTGCATTTGCAGACATTTTTTCAAAAAATGATATAAAATAGTAAAATATCACCCTACTTGTGTTTGGTATTAGTGCACTCCTAATAAAGCAGCCTATCTAATAATAATAAAATATTACATCTTTGGGGAAAACAAAAATTTTTTATGACTAATGATATCTCAGACAATGACTTTTGTAAACATAAAAAAGGGGGGAGGTCACCCTGAAAACAATATAGTATAGCTAAATTCAAAATTCCAAGATAGCCTAAATATTACAAATTTCATCTAGTTTCAGGATATATAAAGGTTTTATATTTTATTTTAAGTATAAACGTAATTATACTTATAAAACCCTGTGTAGTAAAATATATGCAAAAATTTGTTACTGTGGTAACATAATTTTCAAAAATTTGCTAAAAATTCTATATAATCAATACAGACTTCTTACTAGTACTAAAATTTATAGAATTACTTGCTCTATAAATAAAATATATTTGTAAAATGGTTAACTTGGTATCCTCTGGCTGTGAGCTTAGGGGTCCACAGATGATGATGAAATTTATCCGGCGTACGCACACAAATGTGATATTCTTCATGTTCACAATTTTTTTTCTTTTATAAAAAGGCTTCAATATAATTTTTTGTGTGTTGTATGTATATACCAAAAGTAATGTAAACACAATTATATCATAATAACACCATAATTGCGTATAATAAGACTTACAAATACAATTGAAAGACAAGTAAACAAAACTTCCAAGGCTAGCGTCAGTTTGAAAATAGCTTTCATATTGGACAACGAATATTCATCATATTATTTTCCATTGTTCCCGTCATCTTAGAACCAAGTCAGGCATACCACTACAATCGGTAACTCTTCCCGTTTCCAGTAATATATGAATCTTGTCAATAGCGCTAATAGGTATACTATAACAAGTGATAATATCGAGCGATGTCAAGTCGACAATTTTTTGTCGATTGCCAGTACAGAATCAACACAAGTCGACAATTATTTGTCGAAACGCGGCACGAGGGTTAAAAGATGTCACAATAATAAATACATGATAGTTTAAAGAATATAACATTAATAATAATGTGAGAGTTGTTTAAAAGAAAAATAAACTGTAAGGGTAACTGTTTAAAGGAAATATGTAAAGATATCATTTAATAATAAACAAATAATAGGCCTAGTTGAAGAATTGTAATATTGACAGTAAGGTGAATTTGTGATTAAGCAGGAGATTTAAATATAACATTGAAATAATAGGACATGTATGTCAAAATAAGATGATGTAAAGAAAATAATAGTAATATTTTGTTACTACTAAATGTAACAAGGATGATAATATACAATGAATATAACATTAATAATAAAATGATATTTATGTGAGAGCAAAATAATATGAAAAGGTGTTTTAGGGGGCCTTGTTTCATGATTTGTTTATATCTATGTTGAATATTTTTAAAACAACAATATGATAAATGAGTAAAACTAAGAAGATGTATGAAAATGTTTTGTGTGAGCCTTTGTTATTATAACTTGTTTATGTCCATATTTTGAATACAACATTGGTAGAATGTGCCATGTATGTTAGATTAAAATGTATCAAGATTTTTAAAACACTTTGTATTTACAAATTGTTTATGTTTGTAATGAATATTGCTCAGACAACAATATGATATGATTCAAGGATGTGTTTAACTAATATGATTGAAGGAGATTTTTGAGAAATATTTTATTATAATAACTTGTTTGTGTTTATATTGAAAATAATCAGATGAATGTAATTCTGATATTGAATGTGATGATTGATTTAAACTGAGATGATGTAGAAGAGATTAGGATAACAGATGATTGCTACAATTTGTGTATGTTTATATTGATTTAACTCAATAATATACATTGTATGTACTTTGACAACTTATATGATTTTTAATCATTTTAAGAAATTTATGAAGGGAAAATGGCCAGTGGTTAATAGCAGTACGATTCGACCATAATTACAACTAGTCACTTTCTAAATTCAAAATTCTTAACGCCAAGTGCTCTATTAATCACACAATGGCACAGTTTTTCAGTTTTAGGTGTTTAGTCAGCCTGGGCAATAGCGCCTAAAGACAAAAGCTTACAGTGATCTATAGCATGGCAACCCCCATTACTAAGTCATGTTGCAGACACCAATAGATTAATAAGTTAAAATATAACATTGTAGGAGTAGATTGAGACATGGTAAATATGTGATTGTAAAACTTGATAATAAAACTATAAGTGCAATGTTTGATGATAATTTATTGTAGATTTTATTTGTCAGTGATGCAAGAATAATGATAGAAATTATAACTTGAAATGAGTAAAATATAATTGAAAATATGATTCATTATTTTTATATCAATAATGAACAACCATTAATGAATTATTGGAAACTTTATAAAGATAATAATGATAATTAACCTCACTTATGTCAACTTGAAATATGTCAAAGCAACATTAGCAAATGTATGAATAATTAAATTTTGTGCACAAGTAAAATGTGTGTACACACAAGTAAAGATAGGGAATATGAAAGATGATTGAATATGAGTATGTTTAAATGTTTGTAAACAATTTTTCACTTCAGCTAATTGCATATGGAACTAAAACTAGGCTATTGCTTTAATTAACAGCCTGTGATTGAATTATGTTATATGTATTACTTAATAGGAAAAGTAATCAAAGTAATAGGCTCAGGTAAAATGACCTTGCCATAAAACTAGTTGAGACTGTGTTGGACATTAGGAACAATAGTGACAACAAGGAACATTGTGTGAAAGATGGACACGCATTAACACGAGTGACAGTTGTGTCTCAGACGGGGGGTTCGGAGCACCGACCTACACCTTACAGACCCATGACGTTGTGGAGCGGCCATCCCAGGAGCACATCAGGTGATGGATGACTCAGCCCATTGATGCGGCACTGCCAACCTTCTACACCCCAGAACACTAGTTTTTCGAGAACAACAATCTGTAGAACAGTTATCGTTGGTGTTTGATTGTATATTTGTTGCAATCCTTTTAGTCTCTCAAGACCAACTTGTGAATCAGACATTCTCAGAACTTAACTTTGGTGTTTAATATTTGAAACTTGAAATAAATATGAATGCGAACCAGTGAAAAACTTTCCACGTGGAACTTTTCCAGTATTCTAGTAAGAAGTGACATTTCATAATCAAAGTGACTGTTTTACATACAAACAGTAATGGCGTACTGATAAGCAAAAAATATGGCAATCTGTCTGGATACATATTTAAATAAAATATCATGTTTATATATTTTGGAATATAGTTATAATTAGCAAATAAATTGTAACTCATGAATAATAAAATAAAAATATGACTAATATATAGATGATGAAACATTAATAAAAAAAAAAAATGACTATTGTAATTATTGGCAATTTTATTATATTCTTGAACAATATGTAACATATAAATGTTAATTCAAATAATAATTTAACTCTCTTGAAATGATTGAAATATTTTTATGATTAATTACAAAATGACTAATAATAAAAAGAACCTGCATCAATGACAAAGAACCATGTAGTAGGTTTATTGTTAATTACTAACGTACAATTCAAATAAGTCTTTTATTGATTTTTGATGGGTAATTGTGTATGGCTTAATGAATTGTTGATTTTGATTATTAATTTTAATGAAATAACTTAATGATCAACAATGTGTATGAAATTCTAATGACCCATTAGTCTAAAGATTAATGATAAATATTAAGATTTAATTAAGGATTGATGATATGTGTTAAAATATAGTGATGTATTGATATGAGAATGTATTTAATAATTTGATGACTTGTTAGTGACTGAGAATTTATTTAAAAAAAAGTAAAGATGGTTAAAGGGTTGAAAAAGGATTTTGGAATTTAAAGATGGTTAAAGGGTTGAAAAAGGATTTTAGAATTTAAAGATGGATAAAGGGTTGAAAAAGGATTTTAGAATTTAAAGATGGATAAAGGGTTGAAAAAGGATTTTGGAATTTAAAGATGGATAAAGGGTTGAAAAAGGATTTTGGAATTTAAAGATGGATAAAGGGTTGAGAATTTATTTGAGAATGTAAAGAAGGTTTAAGAATTGAGAATTTATTTAAAAAATTTGGCAGGGTATTGACAAAATGAATGATAGGTTAATGTAGGATGATGAATGAAATGTTTGAATAAATAAATGATGATTCATTTATGAATTGATAAATTGTATAACGTGTAATTGTGATTAGTAGTCATATGATTTTGATGATGATATTGAAAGATGATAATTGTAAACGAGTTGATAATTAATTAATTTTGAAATGTAACCTAGTAATTGTTGAATGGTATTTTGTTGATTTTGATATAGGACCTGTGTATCTTAATTGATGATTTCACATTATGGGACAAGTCATTTATTTTGACTGAAAGCTTGTATAATTTCTGATGATGTATTAATTTTTAATTTATAATTTTTGAATTTTTAACTGATGATTTAAATAATTCACCAATGAATACTGATCATTTAGTATTTAGGAGGAAATCATAATTTAGTGATTTATTAATTTTGATAACTACTTGTACATAACTTAAGGATGTATTAATTATTAAGGTATGAATTTCAATGTGTAATGTGTAGTTTTTATTTGACAATTTTTGATCCAATACTGATGGATTTTTTAATTGACAACTTGTAATGATTAAATATATATTAACTTTTTGTGAACAATTATGTACAATGAAATGAGCTGTTTAATTTTTGATCTATAAATTGTTAAATTGCTAATTGACAATTTTGAGTTATTGAATTGTAGTCTGATGACTTTAATTGTTGAATTATTAACTTTTTATCAATAACCATGTAGAATGTAATGATCTATTAAATTTTTATTTATAAATAATTGACTTTAAGTGATGACTTTGTAATTTGTTGAATTACAATCTATTGACTTGTAGTGATGATTTAAATAATGTTGTTTTTATGAATTATTGACTTTTTAGCATTTGATTGGGAATCATGATATATTGTTTATATGATATGTAATATGTAATTTGATATTGAATTGTATGTTAGTTGATAGGTTCAATTCATTCTAGATAGAATAAATATTATAAAGCTGGAACTTATCTGAGGAACAACTGACAATTTGGCGAATCGTGTTTGAAGATAGATTTTTTGACTCGCATTACTCACACATCGCAAAAAATCGGGGGGTACTGTAACAGGTCCACCAAATTGATAAATAAATTAATTAATTCAAATAAATAATAAATTATTGTATTAAATAAAAGGATATATTTAATTGAAATAAATAACGAATGTTTAAATAATACTCGAAAACCACCATAGGGAAGAGACAGGCCACCCAAGAGGACAGACAAAGGCGTCTATATTAGAAACACCCTGACAGATGTTTTCCAAGAACTCAACACAATAACATTCCTAAAGTGTCGCGACAGGAGTAAACATGAAAGTCAGTTGGAATTTTCCATATAGTCCCCACCCCGGACCCAAGTAAATTAAACGTACCAGAAACGACTCAGCAGACGATTCCTGAAGGGAACCAATCAGAACGTTGCATCTAGTTGAGACAATATCCGTGGATGGCGGTAGCTGTCGGACAGCAACCTCGTGGTGCAAGCGGAAGTTGCCAAAACTCTACAACGCAAATGACGAATTGTACCGGAAGAAAGGGTAGGGGAGAGGTCACAAGCCCGACGGTTAAGAGACGCAACTCTCCCCAGTCTAATACCATCAGTCCTGGCAACAAGATGATTATATAGACCGAACTTTTGAGACCGCGTGGTCATAGCTATATTAATCAGTAAACTCGTAAAATTAAATACTATTTGGTGATTTAAAACAAGTTTTCTTTTCAAAATATATACTGTGCGTGTAATTTGAGTAGTAAACCAAAACAAGGAATAAATCGGACTCGAGATAATAGTTGGGATTCATCTATAAAAAATGTTACAGATAAGTCTAGCTTTACACTTAGTTTAAGATGGTAACTTTTAACATAACTCCACTAAATGAAATAAATTTAATTTTTGAATTCTTATTGTCATATTTTAAATGAATTTAAAAAAAAGGATTTTTGAAAATATGTAATTAAAATAATCTTGTAAAAAAAAAGAAACTGTCTTGATTTATTGTATCATACAGTCCCACCGAATTACCACTTGTCACGACCCTGAGATCAATTAAAGAGCAATCATGCTATAATATAATGAATTTTATTAAATCAAACCAATAATTTTAATAAAGGTACCAATCTCTTAAATATAGAAGGTTACGAATTATCACCCAATAACTGGTGTCAATTAATTCAAAATTAAAGAATTTTAACTCAATCAAAAAATATATTATTGATTAATTTAATCAAAAATTTAAATTAATGTAACTCGATAAGAGAAAGAGAAAAATACTTGTAGCACTTGATTGTGTCTTCCTAACATAAAACATGTTTGCTTTTGTTAAATGCAGTTTGTTTTCCATTGATAGTTTCTTTAATTTGGCTTCTGCTATTTTTTTTTTTTCACTACCATCTTGACAATTTCTTAACCCTGTTTTTATAGCTTTTACCTCTGCTATGTAAGAGTCACAGCTGCTGCAAGTGTCTTTGCGTGGATAACCAAATCCCATATTAAACTTTTCATTAAATATTTGACTATATCTTTCATAGGATAGTGGATTATTTGGGTATTTTTCCTTGAATAACTCATACATTTTCTTCACACTCAACTCCGGTGGCAAGTACAGTTTTTTTTGTTTTTTTAAGGCTGTAATGAGCTCTTTCACCTTTAAATGAAGCAATATGATTGTACACTGCATCAAAAGTTTCCTGCGACAGTTTGTGTTTTCTGTTTGCATGCCTACCTCGCTTATCAACAGGGTGACTGCCGCTTTTTAAGTACCTTTGAATTATTTCTATTTTCTTCTTTGACACCCCATGTAACGAACAGAATGCTTTAAAGCAAACAGGGATTTCTACAATGCCATTATCTTTAGTAACTCTTACTCGATATGAATATGAGGCAGTGTGAAGCTTGGCGGCATCTTCATCTTGCCTAGGCCTATGTTGAACTATATGTGAAACAATTATGAGGCCAGCCAAATAGCTATTTTGTTCATTTACGGTTAGCTCATTAAATTTACCAATGATTTGCCTTCTATCCTTGTCATTGACTTCTTGAAAACATTTAAGTCTTTTACATTTACAATCAGGTCCTACCTCATGTGTACTAGCTAACAAACGTTTCCTCACATCCCTCAACCTTCCAGTACTTTTCTTCTTTTTAGGTTTCGTTTCACTAACAAAATCTTCATCACTACTCATTTTACTATTAAAATGTAACTACAATCACTAAAAATAATAAAGTACAAATCACTATTCCAGCAAAATGCACACTGCTAAGTAAACTGCATA